>JAXRKP010000007.1:182500-185000 GCA_037039925.1 Doris montereyensis | reverse complement strand
GAAAATAACAAGGCCTGGTAGGGGCCTCATGGTGGTGGCAGCCCCACAATCTACCTAGGGTACAGTGGGCTAATTCCTGCTTATCCAAACCAAACAGATCCAGAGAAATAAATATAATACAACTGGCTTGATCTTTTGAAGACGAACTTGGAAATGAATTTGGACTGTGATTTTTGGAACAGGGAATGTTAGGGCAAAAAATTGAAAAGAGTTAGAATTAGTTGAAGAAATGGAAGAGGTAGACGCAACTAAAGAAGAAAAAGATATCTTCGAGAACGATTTACAATAGCTGCAGAGAATCTTAAATCCAAACAGGAGCTAATGGTTTTAGGAGATTTAAACGCTAGAGCAGGCAACAATGTAGAAACGTCAGGAGGAGTAATAGGTAAAGAAGGAGAGACAACAACTTCTCCAAATGGAGAGAGACTAATAGATTTTTGCCTAAAGAATGACATGAAAATAGCCAACACCTTTTTTCCTCATAAAGATATCCACAAATATACAAGAGTAAATGAAGACAGGTGTGAAAAGTCAATGATAGACCACATACTAGTTAGCAGCTCCCTTTTTTATAGCACATTGGATGCAAGAGTAAACAGAGGAGCTGAAATATTTAGTGATCCTCACTTAGTGATTGCCAAAAGGAGATTACTGACAGAAGAAAACAAACACAAAAGGAAAGAGAAGAAAGCTACTAAACTCAAAATAGAGGAACTAAATAAACCAGTAGTCAAGTCAAACAGGTATACTAATTTAGGATAAAAAGATTTCTCAGTGAAAGACAGATGGATCTGAATGAAATCACAATAGAAGAAAAGTGGCAGATGTATAAAGAAACACTGAAGAGATCTATGGTAAGAAACAAATTAAAGGAGATAGGAAAAGAACAGCATGGTGGAATGAGAATGTCAAGACTAAGATCAAAGAAAAGAAGGAAGCCTGGAAGAAATACTTTCCTCACTTACCATCCCAGTTTACTTCCAATGTGAGAGGACATTGTATTACAGACAGAGAGAGAGAGCGCATGCACGACAGGGAAGATGTTTTTTCATGGGAGGGTAGATGGGGAGAGAAAATCTTTTTGTAATAGGGACGTCTTTATAAACTTATTTTTCCCTAAAACAATAATTGACTGGAACCATCTGGATGTATATGCGATGACTGTGAACTGCTTCCACGCAGCAGTTCATCAGTAGGATTAGTCTAGGTCTACACGCGCTCTCCGTTTATTGTCGCAAAGCCCTTCAACGTATAAATCCAGATCCAGACACTCATTCCCCATCACAACACATATGGTTGGAAAGAATTTAAATAGAGCTTTCCAGTGGTATATAAGCTGTATTGTGTCTCTCTGTTGTAGAGGAGAGGGGAAGAGATGGAGGTGATTAGAAATTAGCCAAATCTGCGACTCTCGCTATAGTGAGCGGAAAGGCTAGGTGGTAAAATCGTATTGACAAACTAAGACTTGTAGTTTCAATCATAGGATGACTAATATGAGACTAATATGAGATTGTAGAAGGCTTTCGACATCAATACATATATCACATGTTGGATGGGGGTGGGGTGGGTGAGATAACGGCTTGCGAATGGTGCCGATTAAGAGACAAACGGACAGCTTAAGTAGCCTTACATTACTTTCTCCATGCTTCTTGGTTTGTTAAATTGTTTTTCATTTGTTTTTATTTACAGTTAAAGTAAGTCAAAGTTTAATGAAAACATTAATTATTGCCCATTCTTATCTTATCTTTTCATCAGTCATTTACTCTTGTTTTCCTCTCACATTATTATTTAATGATTATTTATAAGAAGATCTATGAAGATCTACATCAATTGAAAACTTTAACCAAGAATTTAAAATGAATATAGAAAGGTAATAGACAATAAATTGAATGATATTAAATATTACATCGTTGTACATTTTGAAACACCCATGTGGGTTAAAAGAAAAATAGAAATTCAAATGCACATAACTAACGATAATTACAATGAAGAGATAAAATGATCATTAATCATTTATAACGGGCTTTATACATCTATGTTTTTATTTAGAAACAATACTTTATTGATGTTGCTAGGTTTTAAACAACGTCTGCGATGGGAGACGAGTTCTAAAGCTTTCGAAAATAGTCTCTCTGATGGCACTGACGTTGCTGTGATGCACAGAAAGGATTTCGCAATTTCCTGCTACTGTGGCAGCATAATCTTTCCACCACAGTAAAGGATTTGCATCTCTGCGGAGAGGTGGCTCCTCATTGTATCTTCTCATTTCGAGGTGAGCTCCCTAAATGTGCTCATTGTCAATGTCATAGTTGATCTTTCAGTTTTCAGTATGGCAGTAGGCCTACAAAGGGCTGGGGATGAGAGATGCCAGCAGCGAAATAAACTGAAACGACGTTGTCTCTCACTCGTATCGGTCGACTCACGAACAGCCGACAATAATATTACTTTGCATAACACACCCCTCCCCAAATCACCACTGTCATGCCTACTGATGTGCATC
>JAXRKP010000007.1:137500-180000 GCA_037039925.1 Doris montereyensis | reverse complement strand
AGATAGCTTTTCAACTTGCCCCGGACTTGAACTCCATGATCTTCTGGTTGAGAGAGGCCGACACCCTTGCCTCTAGGCCACTTGCTAACAATCAAAACCTCAACTGACAAACAGCAATCTGTAGCCACTGCACACCAATCCATTCACTGAAGTGTTTATGTATTTCAATTTTAGTTTCTCTCCCCCACGTTTTTCTTTTCATTAAAAAAAAAAGTTTTATAATAAAAAAGAGAGAGTTGAAAACAGGAAGGTACAAAGAAAAAGGATGAAAAAAAGAGAGTTGAAAACAGGAAGGTACAAAAAAAAGGATGAAAATAAAAAAAAGAGAGAGTTGAAAACAGGAAGGTACAAAAAAAAAGGATGAAAATAAAAAGAGAGAGTTGAAAACAGGAAGGTACAAAAAAAAGGATGAAAATAAAAAAGAGAGAGTTGAAAACAGGAAGGTACAAAAAAAAGGATGAAAATAAAAAGAGAGAGCTGAAAACAGGAAGGTACAAAAAAAAAGGATTAAAATAAAAAAGAGAGAGCTGAAAACAGGAAGGTACAAAAAAAAGGATTAAAATAAAAAGAGAGAGTTGAAAACAGGAAGGTACAAAGAAAAAGGATTAAAATAAAAAAAGAGTTGAAAAAGGAATACAAAGAAAAAGGATTAAAATAAAAAGAGAGAGTTGAAAACAGGAAGGTACAAAGAAAAAGGATTAAAATAGAAAAGAGAGAGCTCAAAACAGGAAGGTACAAAGAAAAAGGATTAAAATAGAAAAAGAGAGAGCTCAAAACAGGAAGGTACAAAGAAAAAGGATTAAAATAGAAAAAAGAGCTCAAAACAGGAAGGTACAAAGAAAAAGATTAAAAAAAAAGATGAAAAAAGGTACAAAGAAAAGGATTAAAATAGAAAAAGAGAGCTCAAAACAGGAAGGTACAAAGAAAAAGGATTAAAATAAAAAAGAGAGAGTTGAAAACAGGAAGGTACAAAGAAAAAGGATTAAAATAAAAAAGAGAGAGTTGAAAACAGGAAGGTACAAAGAAAAAGGATTAAAATAAAAAGAGAGAGTTGAAAACAGGAAGGTAAAAAGAAAAAGGATTAAAATAAAAAAGAGAGAGTTGAAAACAGGAAGGTACAAAAAGAAAAGGATTAAAATAAAAAAGAGAGAATTGAAAACAGGAAGGTACAAAGAAAAAGTATTATAATAAAAAAGAGAGAATTGAAAACAGGAAGGCACAAAAAAAAGGATGAAAATAAAAAGAGAGTTGAAAACAGGAAGGTAAAAAAAAAAAAGGATGAAAATAAAAAAGAGAGAGCTCAAAACAGGAAGGTAAAAAAAAAAAGGATGAAAATAAAAAGAGAGAGCTCAAAACAGGAAGGTACAAAAAAAAGGATGAAAATAAAAAAGAGAGAGTTGAAAACAGGAAGGTACAAAAAGAAAAAGACAGGGACTCACGGTACAAAGATCTCTATGAAGTTGTTTTGAATGAGCTGTTTGCCCACCATGATGATGGCCAGCTGGATGCAGAGCTCAATCAAACAGCCGCCGGCCTCACACTGCAAACACAACGTAGAATCAAGTCAGCAGGTGTAAGGGGAACAAATAAAAATCAAACATTTTTTTACATCTGCCGATACAAAGCCTTCAAATCATTCAGGAACATTCTAAAAAAACATTCAAGGTTTGTTTGTTTCATTGAAATTTACTCTATCCACCCTAAGCAATGATCTCAGGGTGAATCAAGAGGCGTCAGCAAGATTTTTGTTTGCTTCTGTTTGTTTCATTGAAATTTACCTCATCCACCACTGCGGTGACCTCAGGGTGAATTAAGAGGAAACAGCAAGATGAAAGATTAAGTGAAATAAGGAAAGGAAAGAAGTAGGACCTACCAGCAGCATCCGCCAACCGCCCATTCAGCAAGATCAAAGAGGCGTGAAAAAGTGAAAGGAAAAAAAGACCAGGAAAGGAAAGAGGACCTTCCAGAAGAGCCCGCCAAGAGCCCCCCCCCCCCCCCCCCCAAACATTCAAGGAAATACGGATAAAATGTTAGGGGGCATTGCAACAAAGCATTGAAGGGAAAGACATTCACACAAAATGCAGTTTACATCTAGATTTCAACAGACAATAATCTGTGACAAACACACACAAAATTGTATCAAGGAAACAAATAAATATAATTATTGTCTTCGTCTTTCACAGGGACAGTAGTTGTAAAAAACTTTGAAGTAAAATTTGCAGACATGCACTAGAAAATAATTTTTAAAAAGCACTTGCACTCGCTCTCTCTTTCTCTCTCCTCTCTCTCTCTCTCTCTGAAATGAAAATCTGTATTTTATTTCACCTCTTCTTGTCTGCCTCCAAATATTCTTCTGTACTTTCCTGGTCTGCCAACAAATCTACGATGAGAAGAGGAATAAAAACACTTTTAAAGAAACTCATAGTAATATAATGATGCGAAATCACAGCTTTATTGATAAACATTATTATATATATACATAAATTCAAACTTGGTAATGCTGGGTTTTTTTTTGTCTGATAATTTGTCGTTACAGAGTCATGTCAGCAGCTCAAAGATAACCACCCTCTTTAAAACGACTTACTGTCCCTTGAAAAAGGCAATGTAGACGATGGAGGAGAAGTAGTTGACAAACTGCAAGGCAAAGAGTTTGATGGTGATGCTGTTGTCGTATTCACTCTGGGTACGAAGGCATTCCCAGTCTGTTAACCAGAAGGCAAGCCTGCCATAAATCTGCAAGAAACGTGCACAATAATTATTTAATTCCGACCATAACAAAACGCACATGCAGAGAAGCAATAGTGCACAATGACGAAACTAACAGATGCAATAAAAAAAAAAACCCTCCCCCAGATACAATCAAGAAGACAAACGGATAAGAGATACAATCCGGAAAAATCCCCAACTATAATGGCATAAGAAAAAGAAGTGACATTTGTAGCATAGCTGTTAGAGAGAATGCTGCACTTGGGACAATAATAATAATGTTTAGATCTATATAGCGCTTACAGATAAAAAAGCTCTAGGGGATTGACAATGTGAAAAATCCACCACTGGGTCAATTGATAACAAGTCTACAATTATGTTTCTCGAAAAAATGCGTCTTCAACGTTTTCTTAGAAAAAAAAATGTTTTGGCTGTTACTGGTGGCAGTTGGAAGAGAGTTCCAGATTTTGGGTCCATTGAATGAGAAGTAAGATCTACTTGAGGCACCAATCGCCTGCTACCTACCAGTAAGTGCCCACCAACCACCTGCTATATACCAGTAAGCGCAGTAAGCGCCCACCAACCGCCTGCTATCTACCAGTAGCGCCCACCAACTGCCTGCTATCTACCAGTAAGCGCCCACCAACCGCCTGCAACCGCCAGTAAGAGCCCAACCGCCTGCTATCTACCAGTAAGCGCCCCAACCGCCTGCTATCCACCAACCGCCTGCTATCTACCAGTAAGAGCCCAACCGCCTGCTATCTACCAGTCAGCGCCCACCAACCGCCTGCTATCTACCAGTAAGAGCCCACCAACCGCCTGCTACCTACCAGTAAGCGCCCACCAACCGCCTGCTATCTACCAGTAAGAGCCCAACCGCCTGCTATCTACCAGTAAGCGCCCACCAACCGCCTGCTATCTACCAGTAAGCACCCACCAACCGCCTGCTATCTACCAGTAAGAGCCCACCAACCGCCTGCTACCTACCAGTAAGAGCCCAACAACCGCCTGCTATCTACCAGTAAGAGCCCACCAACCGCCTGCTACCTACCAGTAAGAGCCCAACAACCGCCTGCTATCTACCAGTAAGAGCCCAACAACCGCCTGCTACCTACCAGTAAGAGCCCAACAACCGCCTGCTATCTACCAGTAAAGCGCCAGTAAGCGCCCACCAACCGCCTGCTATCTACCAGTAAGCGCCCACCAACCGCCTGCTATCTACCAGTAAGCGCCCACCAACCGCCTGCTATCTACCAGTAAGCGCCCAACAACCGCCTGCTACCTACCAGTAAGCGCCCACCAACCGCCTGCTATCTACCAGTAAGCGCCCAACAACCGCCTGCTACCTACCAGTAAGCGCCCACCAACCACCTGCTATCTACCAGTAAGCGCCCACCAACCGCCTGCTACCTACCAGTAAGCGCCCAACAACCGCCTGCTACCTACCAGTAGCGCCTAACAACCGCCTGCTACCTACCAGTAGCGCCCACCAACCGCCTGCTACCTACCAGTAGGCGCCCAACAACCGCCTGCTACCTACCAGTAAGCGCCCAACAACCGCCTGCTACCTACCAGTAGGCGCCCGGAAAACCGACTACTACCTACCAGTAGGCGCCAACCAACTGCCTGCTACCTACCAGTAGACGCCCACCAACCGTCTGCTACCTACCAGTAGGTGCCCACCAACCGCCTGCTACCTACCAGTAGGTGCCCACCAACCGCCTGCTACCTACCAGTAGCGCCCACCAACCGCCTGCTACCTACCAGTAAGCGCCCACCAACCGCCTGCTATCTACCAGTAGGCGCCCGGAAAACCAAAGTAGGTGCTTGGAAAACCGCCCATAAACAGCCCCCCCACCTGTAAGCACAATCAGTGACACAAATGCAGACAAAGTTGCTATGGTCACACCACTTTCACATGCCCTTACCATGTTCAGGATGATGATGATGAGCAAGTTGATGAGAGCGGCCGTAACCGTGGTGACAAGACTGGCGTTCTCGTAGATGAGGTCGGCTGTTTCGGCCACGATGGTGGAGTTGCTGCTCACCTGGCGAGGTATGAGTTGCAGAGCTGCCAGCATGGAAACACGGTAGGCGATGACACCCATGACGGCCGTCACAGCCACGGCAGCCTAGGGGAGACAGACAGACAGACAGACAATGTGGGGATTTATCCATCAGTCTTAACTACGGACAACAGGCCTCTTGTTTAAAACCTTAATCTTATGACTCTTCATTTTATTTGATTTGATTTACCCACATCCACAACTAAGGTGATCTCGGGGTTTTTGGTAGGATTTTAAATTTTGCCTGTTCTGCCCTGTAAACAGCCAAGGCATCTTTAACGTGCACAGACTGATGTGATCTGCATATGGGACCTTTTTTAATCATCCGTCTCTGATGGGACTAGATGTCAATCCACCTATCTGGATTAGGCGGGGTAGATTTTGCTAGAAAAACTTGAAAAATCTGTTTAACTGTTGGCAGGGCTAGAACCCACTACCTCTTGGTTGAGAGGGTGACAACTTGCCTTTGGATTACTGAGTCTCCCTATGAGTTGTGTCTTCCATCAGTATCATTAAATGCCATGACAAGTTAAACCCAAACCGTTCATGAGAGGAGAGAAAGAAGAAAAAGAAAGAAGCTCAAAGCAAAACAGTCAATAACCGTTCATGAGAGGAGAGAAAGAAGAAAAGAAAGAAGCTCAAAGCTAAACAGTCAATAACCGTTCATGAGAGGAGAGAAAGAAGAAAAAGAAAGAAGCTCAAAAGCTAAACAGTCAATAACCGTTCATGAGAGGAGAGAAAGAAGAAAAAGAAAGAAGCTCAAAGCAAAACAGTCAATAACCGTTCATGAGAGGAGAGAAAGAAGAAAAAGAAAGAAGCTCAAAGCAAAACAGCCAAACAGGTTCAAGGTCGGAAGGGTCTTACCAGGAGAACCATCACAGAGTAGGAACACAGGAAGATAGGAAACCGCCCGCGCCAAAATGGAAGATGAGGTTCTTTGATCTGGTCAAGGAAAATGTAAAAACAATAATATTAGAATAATTACTCAACTTTTCCTAGAATATTAATAGAACCATTGAAGTAGCTACTACTTCTTCTGCCAATACTGTAACATACCATTATTACTAGCATTATCAGTTTTATTACCACTATTACTACCACCAGTCCATTGAACACAAACAAATACAAATTCAAACTTCTCTGTTCTTAGCTTTACATTTTTCACAGGTTTGAACCTGATTTGATTTGATTTTCCCACATCACTACTAAGATGATCTCATGGTTAGAACCTGATTTGATTTGATTTGCCACAAATTCACTACTAAGATGATCTCATGGTTAGAACCTGATTTGATTTGATTTGCCCCAAATTAAGATGATCTCATGGTTAGAACTGATGATTTGATTTCCCAAATTCACTACTAAGATGATCTCATGGTTAGAACCCGATTTGATTTGATTTGCCCCAATTTGATGATCTCATGGTTAGAACCTGAGACTACTACTAAGATGATCTCATGGTTAGAACCCGATTTGATTTGATTTGCCCCAAATCCACTACATCTCACTAGAACTAAGATGATCTATGATGTTAGAACCTGATTTGATTTGATTTTCCCCAAATCCACTACTAAGATGATCTCATGGTTAGAACCTGATTTGATTTGATTTTCCCCACATCTACTACTAAGATGATCTCATGGTTAGAACCTGATTTGATTTGATTTGCCCCAAATTCACTACTAAGATGATCTCATGGTTAGAACCTGATTTGATTTGATTTGCCCCAAATTCACTACTAAGATGATCTCATGGTTAGAACCTGATTTGATTTGATTTGCCCCAAATTCACTACTAAGATGATCTCATGGTTAGAACCTGATTTGATTTGATTTGCCCCAAATTCACTACTAAGATGATCTCATGGTTAGAACCTGATTTGATTTGATTTGCCCCAAATTCACTACTAAGATGATCTCATGGTTAGAACCTGATTTGATTTGATTTGCCCCAAATCCACTACTAAGATGATCTCATGGTTAGAACCTGATTTGATTTGATTTGCCCCAAATCCACTACTAAGATGATCTCATGGTTAGAACCTGATTTGATTTGATTTGCCCCACATCTACTACTAAGATGATCTCATGGTTTTGGTGGCATTCTAAATCTTGCCCCCGACCGCCCCAAAAACAGCAGAGGGATCTTTAAGGTGCACAGTGTGTTATGATCCGCACATGGGATTTGTTGCCTCAATTTGTTGTCCACCTCTGATGGAACTAGGAGTCGATCCATCTAGCTCGACCAGGAGGGTAGAGTTTACTCAGATGAAAACTTGAGAAAATTTTCCAACTGTCGGGGCTTGAATCCACGATATTTCGGGTTGAGAAACCGACACATTGCCTCTGGACCACTGCGTGTCACACACAGGTTTGAAATAAATGATGGAACGTGTTCTTAAGTTGACATGTTCAGGTCTAATTGTCGAAAATATTTATGCAGATAAAATAATGTTCCTGATGTTTTTTGGCTCTGCCAAGGTTCACCCTTCTGTACATGTTCTAATAATTTGTGAATTCATGGACATCTAGCTTGTGAATTCATGGACGTCTAGCTTGTGAATTCATTTGCGTCTGGCGTAAAAAATCTTTCATGATTATATGACCAACCTTACTTTCACTTTCAGTATGATTACCAGTACAAATAATACTGCTGCTAATATCACTAACTATTCTACTTTTACTTCCACTACTGCTTTTAAATCTTCCACTACTAAAACTACAGTTTCGTTTTGGCCTAAGTCAGACTTAGCCAATATGTTAGCAACTGTTATTACGATGAAGCACGCAGAGCACGCAGGACAGATGGACAGACAAGAACAGACAGACAGATAGACACTTCTATAAAAGTCTGTTTACGCACAAAACATGGCTACAGAGCAGCTTACCCCTGTGACAGGATTGATTTTCATGGTGTGCCAGTTCTCTAGCTTGGACAAGTACTCCGGCCTTGGTGGTTCCTGTAGAGGTACACACGAACGTGGGAGGAAAAACATACAAATAGGACGCAAAATTAACTAAAATACCAAAGCCATCTCCATTATTTCTCCTAGCCTAAGCTCAACAGCTCGAAATACTGCTCTCAAATTCTCAAATATTTACCGGCGTAAACTTAAAAAAAGAAAGAAAAAAAGTACCAAAAAATTCCAACATGACACATAGATTATCACATAGCAATCAATGCTCTTTCTTCTCATTCCATATTGAAACTTGAGTGCTTTTAGCTGGATTTGTTTGTTTTCTTTGAATTGATATACCCACATCCACAACTGAGGTGATCTCAGGGTTTTTGGTAGGATTGTAAATTTTGCCCCGACTACCCTATAAGCAGCCAAGGGGTCTTTAACATGCACACAGGAATTCCTTTTCATCGTCCGTTTCTGATGGGACTAGGTGTCGATCCACCTACCTGGACCAGGGGGCTAGATACAAAGAAGCCCCCACCCCTGGATTAGCCCCGTCATGAGGGCAGGTTTGCTGTTGATCTTTCTTGCTCTTTCTATCTTTAACG
Source organism: Doris montereyensis (assembly GCA_037039925.1). NCBI lineage: Eukaryota > Metazoa > Mollusca > Gastropoda > Nudibranchia > Dorididae > Doris > Doris montereyensis. Next base: position 171,718 of record JAXRKP010000007.1, on the reverse strand, counting down.
TGCACGGAGTGCTGTGATATGCACATGGGACCTCCTATTTCTATTGTTGGTCTGCGATGGGACTAGGTGTCGATCCATCTACCTGAACCAGGGGCTGCGCTTTACTCAAGAAAATTTTTTACGACCTTTGGGGCTTGATTCCGTGACCTTTTGGTTGAAAGGTCGACATCTTGTCTCTGGATTACCCAGCCCCCATATGTCAAGTAATCATAAAATGGAAAGGAAACATCTTTTTTGAACACCCCCCAACACCCCCCCCCCCCCCCCCCCCATTCTAAGTGGGCCAGGAATGAAAGATAAGACGTAAATAACAAACAATTCATGTCTGTGGAGGCGACCATCTCCAACCAGACGCGTCCCCAGGTTGCGGATAGGGGAACAGCCTCTAGATATAGAGGTCAGCTGCAAATACCGAATAAGTAGTCGCGGACAAAACTGGCGTTAGCCAGTGAGAACAGTGGAGCTGCAGAGTGGGAACTCAGTCCTTAGAAAATGCTCTAGATGTCCTGTGAGGTGGCTAACAGGCGAACCGAGGTGGCTTTATAACCTCCCCCGGGTGGACAGAGCTTGTTAACTTGGAAAGGCAGTTTGTCTAGGAGAAAGAAAACTCCGATTTCAAACCATGGGCAAACAGGGCTCATGAACTTGGGAAAGCTACGTGTCGAGGAGTGAATCTCCAAAATAAATCCTGGTCCTCCAGGATGGGGTTTAGGCGTAAGGTTAACGCCCCTATCTTGTAAAAAATATATAATGTTACAGAAACCGACAATGGATTAAAATATAAGAAGACAGGTGAAGGAAAGACTGACACACAGAGTTCTGGATCCGCAGCTCAACAAAACCAGACTGGACTGGAGATCCAGAACACTGTACCAATGATGGGTGAGGGCCAAAGCCGAAAGGAAGCCAGCAACCAGACTATGTCAAATCTTCTGAATCCAAAACAATCAATTTTGGTGGGCGCATGGAATGTGCGCACACTTTATCAGACAGGAAAACTTGTGCAGACAAAAAATGAAATGGACAAATATAAAATAGATATCCTGTCTATATGCAAATTACGATGGACTGACAATGGCAAAAGAGATTTCGCTACTGGTCATACAATCCTCTACTCAGGAAGAGAAGACAATCAACATATGAATGGGGTTGCCCTAATACTATCAAAAACGGCAAAAAAGACTTTGTTGGAATGGGAACCCATGGGTGAAAAATTACTGAAAGCTAGGTTTAATTTCCAAATTCTAAATACGAAAAGATGACCATCTTCGTGTGTTACGCCCCACAAGAAGACAAAAGTGAGGAGGAGAAAGAACAGTTTTATGAACGACTTAACAGCACAGTACAAAAGACCCCAAGACATGATCTACTTATTTTCTTGGTGATTTAAACGCCAAAATTGGAAAAGTTAATAGTCAAAGAGAACACATAATGGGACGTGAAGGACTAGCTGTAGACATGAATGACAATGGAAACGTTTGGCGGAACCATCTTTAAGCATAGAGACATCCACAAATATACATGGACCTCTCCAGACGGAAAAACCAAAAACCAAATTGACCACATCACTATCAATAAGAAATGGAAGACATCACTGTTAGATGTGAGAACAAGAAGGGGAGCCGGTGTTGCAAGTAACCATGAGCTCCTGACTGCTAAAATTCGTATAAAATTAAGGAAGACAAAGAAAAGTGACATCAGGAAAGGGAATTTTGACGTTGGAAAGCTACAAAACGAAGAAACTGCTAAAAAATTCAAAATAGAGTTGTCAAATCGATACCAGACCTTGCTGGATGAGCAAGAACTGTCCTTGACAAAATTCAAACAGGAACTGCTAGACCTGAGCAATCATGGAAAGTGATTGAAAAGAAAGAAAAAAGACAAAGGGCCGACTACTGATCACTAGATCAGAAAGAATTAAAGAACAAATCCATAATGAATATATGATGCTAGACAAAAAAAAAAGTAAAAAAAGTCAAAGCGGACAAGAAAGTTTACTATGACATGTTAGCAGAAAGAGCAGAAAAAGCAAGCCATAGACAAGATATGAAGACTATACCAGACAGCTAAAGAACTTTCCAAAGGGTATAGGAAAAAGGACACGCCGATCAAGGATACACAAGGAAATTTACTCTTCAGCGAAGCAGACCAAATGAACAGATGGAAAGCGCATTTCGAGTGTCTTAAACAGAGAAACGCCAAGGCTCCGCATGGTCATTAAACCTGCAGAAAATGACTTGGACATCAACACGCTACCCCCAACTTTAGATAAAATAAAAAAGGCAATAGAGAGTCTCAAAACAGGAAAAGCAGCAGGTGACATGACGGAAATGATTAAGATAGAAAAAGAAATGACCCCTAAAATATTACAAAGCATATTTTAAGAAATTTGGGAAAAAGAAGAGCTACTACCAAAGTGAGTGGAGTGTTGGACTCATCGTCAAACTACCATCGTCAACTACCAAATGAGTGGAGTGTTGGACTCATTGTCACACTACCAAATGAGTGGAGTGTTGGACTCATCGTCAATCTACCAAATGAGTGGAGTGTTGGACTCATCGTCACACTACCAAATGAGTGGAGTGTTGGACTCATCGTCACACTACCAAATGAGTGGAGTGTTGGACTCATCGTCACACTACCAAATGAGTGGAGTGTTGGACTCATCGTCAAACTACCAAATGAGTGGAGTGTTGGACTCAGTGTTGGACTCATCGTCACACTACCAAATGAGTGGAGTGTGTTTGGACTACCAAATGAGTGGAGTGTTGGACTCATCGTCACACTACCAAATGAGTGGAGTGTTGGTCACACTACCAAATGAGTGGAGTGTTGGACTCATCGTCAAACTACCAAATGTGTTGGACTCAGAGTGTTGGACTCATCGTCAAACTACCAAATGAGTGGAGTGTTGGACTCATCGTCAAACTACCAAATGAGTGGAGTGTTGGACTCATCGTCACACTACCAAATGAGTGGAGTGTTGGACTCATCGTCAAACTACCAAGTGAGTGGAGTGTTGGACTCATCGTCAATCTACCAAATGAGTGGAGTGTTGGACTCATCGTCAAACTACCAAAAAAGGAGATCTTTCTAAATGTGATAATTGGAGGGGAATCATGCTGCTCTCTATCACCAGCAACATTTTCAGCCAAATATTACAAAACCGTATAAACCCTACAGTCAAACCAAAACTTAGAAAGCAGCAAGCAAGATTTAGGAAAGGCCATTCTTGCCCAAACCATATATTCACTCTTAGACAAATTTTTGAACAATGTCAAGAATGGAATGCTCCCCTGTACTCAAATTTTATAGATTTTGAAAAGGCTTTTGATAGTGTACACAGACCTGCATTATGGAACATCCTACGACACTATGGCATTCCCTCCTAGGTAGTTAGCATAATCAAACTGATTTACAGGGATTTCCATGCTAAAATAATCTGTGGAAATAAATTGACGGAGAGCGTAAACATCAATACAGGTGTGAAACAGGGCTGCATTCTATCACCTTTTCTATTCTGCCTTGCGATCGATTGGATTATGAAGGAATCTGTTGAAAATAAGAAAACAGGACTAAGGTGGACATTCATTCAAATATTAGAGGACCTTGATTTTGCTGATGATGTTGTACTCCTGTCACAGAACATCACAGATATACAAACCAAAACACAGCGAGTTGATAACAATGCACAAAAACTGGGGCTACACATAAATATTGGAAAAACAAAAATGATGAGGATGAACAACAAATCAAAACAATCGGTGAAACTTGGAAACAAGAAGATTGAGGATGTACAAACTTTCACATATCTCGGAAGTAAAATTACTCAAAGTAGAAATTCTGAAGATGAGATCAAAGAAAGGTTAACAAAAGCAAGAAAAATATTTGGATCACTGAATAATATTTGGAATTCAAGAAAAATCTCAATTAAAACAAAGCTCAGATTCTACAAATCTAATATTCTAGCTGTCCTTCTTTATAGGGCTGAATTTTGGAAAACAACAAATAAAATATGCAGAAAGCTGGACACCTTTCAAAACAAATGTCTCAGAAAGATCCCCAAAATATTTTGGCCAAACACGATATCAAACAACGACCTTCAAGAAAGAACATCACTGGAGTCAATATCCCAGATTGTGAGGAGGAGAAGATGGAAGTGGACTGGTCACATCCTTAGGATGAATGCTGATGTCATCCCTAAAATAGCCCTCAGATGGACCCCTCGGGGAACAAGAAAAAGAGATCCCAAGCTAGAATTCTAGAGGAGAAGCATCGAAAAAGAGATGAAGACCCAGGGATGGACGTGGGGGAAGATGACAAAATTGGCATCTGATCGTGTTCAATGGCGATCCACTGTGTCAGCCTTATGTGCTGCCCAAGCACCACGAGGATAAGTAAAAAGTAACAGTTCATGATCTGGTATAAACACAAGCAAAATTGACTTTAGTAGGCTACCTCCTCGGACACGAAGCTAGAGAGATCCCACTTGTGTTGAATGGCCGCCTGTTCACGCTTCCAGAACTCGAGAAAGATGGTACCTGGAAAACGGGAGGAAGGACAAATGGGAACATGGTTAGCACAATATGGCAAGCTGGGATCTGCACGGGGTGGTAATCTTGAGAGAGGGAGAGTTACACAATGAGTGAGGGTGTATGGGTGTTCAATCCTTTTGGTATGCAACTGCGTTAAAATGTGTCGGTGAGAGAGTATGTATATATGTGTGTGTGTGTGTGTGTGTGTGTGTGTGAGAGAGAGAGAGAGAGAGAGAGAGAGAGAGAGAGAGAGAGAGAGAGAGAGAGAGAGAGAGAGAGAGAGAGACAGACAGACAGACAGACAGACAGACAGACACAGAGAGACAGAGAGAGCGAGAGAGAGACACAGAGAGACAGAGAGAGAGAGAGAGAGACAGAGACAGAGAGAGAGACAGAGACAGAGACAGAGAGAGAAATTATAGCATAAAAATTAGTGCCGTCCGTACGAGTACCAACTGGTGTCACGCCTGGCACTACAATTTCTTTAGAGAAAGGAATATAGACCATCATCAAGCTTACGCTCAATGCTACAGGAGTCACCCATGTTGACCAAGTGAGCAAATAGGGTAAAATTTTCTTGCCCCAGGAAAAAAAAATGAAATGTCTGAAGTGGGGCTGAAACCCAGCACCTCTGGGTCACAGTGCAATGCCTTTTAAAAACTTGGCCATCTTGTCCTTACCGTAACCGTAACTCTCTCCATGCCAGGAGCCACATAAGGCCTGAACATGATCCCCTCAATTTTCCCTATCTTGGGTTGCTCTTCTCGCACTTTCCCAGGAAGACCATCCCTCTCTTTTCCTCTCTTTCTCAACCGTTCTGTGCTATCTTATTTTTGGGCGTCCTCTGTCTCTCTTTCCTTCCCAAGGTGACAGCATAATCATTTCTATGGTCCTTGCTTAAGATGCGGCCTCGTCCCTTCTCCCATAATCTTTAAGATGTGACCTCATCCCCTCTCCCATAATCTTTAAGCCCCTTCTCCCATAACGTGGCCTCGCCCCTTCTCCCATAATCTTTAAGATGTGGCCTCGCCCCTTCTCCCATAATCTTTAAGATGTGACCTCATCCCCTCTCCCATAATCTTTAAGATGTGACCTCATCCCCTCTCCCATAATCTTTAAGACGTGGCCTCACCCCTCTCCCATAATCTTCTAAAGTATAGATATCTCATTCCAAAGCCGGTGGAATGGACATGAAAAATGAAAATTGTCTACAACAATTTTGATCCAATTATAAAAAAAAACAAAATATACAAATAAAGCAATATCCACTAATCAAACTTTCGTCAATGCAATATGATTTCACCCCTATAAGATGAACAATAAAAGCCTGTTGGCACAACTTCACATTGACACTAAATCAGACATGGCTTATTCCTTGACACTTGTTTGCCAGATAAAGATTTAGAATAAGGGGTGGACATCGGATAAGAGGGGAAAAACAAAACAAAAAACATCTTACCCCACAAAGACATGAAGATGGCAAAGAATACCGTCGCCCCGTTGTCAAATATGCGACTAGCCCTGGCGTGAGAACAGGCAATGTTCAATTTCCAGTAGGGACACTGGCCATCACAGAGGGGACACATGGTGAAATTGTTGTTTGCGTCGCACAGCTCTTTGCTGTTTGGATTAGAAGGAGAAATTTTTCCAATGATGTCTTTAAGCCATGCCAAATACTAATCTCACCTGAAGATAAGTTATCTTAGATTGCTTGAATTGTGTAAAAATTTTTTTCTGTTTTTGAACAATGTACACAATTTTTTACATTCTTTACATTAATTGAATTTTTTCCCTCCTTTTACACCGGTAAGGAAATCAAAATCTACACAGCAATTACTAATCAAGCATTAGAAACAGCATTGCTAAATACTTGTATACGTTATATGTATGAGGAAGTGAGATGCTAAAAATTGCTATACGCCATTTCTATATATTGTGAGTTTTTACACCATCTCGGACTTTGAATGAAGAGTCCTCTGATGATGAAATCATTCTTGTTCAAAAATGACTATAGCCTGTTATAATTCGGCTCCAAACATGAAATGGATCGGGCTTTGTTTAGGACTAAGGGAAGAAACAGTTGATTTTCTCAAGCTGTCTTGTTCAAATATAACGGTTTTAGCATCTCACCCCCTCATACATCTAACCCTGATCCTTAAAGATATTCATAATCCATCACTTCAATTTAGATAAGTCAACGTGCAAGTAAAGTTGAGACGTGCATAGAAATTGCGTAGACAATTTTAAAAGTTAGGAAGGCTAAATAATAAAAAATTGAAATACGTAAGCGTCTACGAAGTTTTGAAAACTACAAGAAGTTTTTTAATTAAAAAAAACAACTTCTCCCTATCTGAACTAAGTAGAATGGTCTCCCCTTCCTTTCTGGGCTTATTATGCTTTGCGGTTTTGTTTCTTTGAAATTTACCCCGTCCATCATTGCGGTGATCTCAAGGTGAATCAAGAGGAAACAGCAAGATGAAAGATAAGTGAAAAGGAAGGAAAGGAAAGAAGTAGGACCTACCAGCAGCCCCCGCCAACCGCTCACTATTACACATTGTAGTTTTGTCTCTTACGATTTGAATAGACACTCCTTTTCCAAATCCAAAAGGAGGACAATTGTTTCTTTCTTTGTTTCTCTCTTTACTGTTGCCTAGTTACCTTCCGCTGTTGTTGAGTGGGGACTCGGTGGTCAAGAGGCAAGGTGTTGGCCGGTCAACAAAAAAGGTTGTGGAATTCGTGCCCGGCAGTTTGTTGAAAAATGTTTTGAGGCAGGTAGGTGGATCGACACCTATTCTCATCGGTGATTGACTGTAAAAAGGACGTCCCGTGTGTACATCGCAACGTTCTGTGTATGTAAAGATCCCTTGGCTGTTCACGGGGCAGTCTGGACTAACTTTAAAAAATCCTACCAAAACCCCAGAGATCATCTTAGTTGTAGGCGTAAAAGTTCCATCGAAGCCATTACTGCCCTTAGGGCTGGAGCATATCCCAGTTTCCATAGTGTGAAGCAGAGTGGGTGATAATAATCCCCTTGTGGACAGGACGTTTGTCTGTCGTAAGTTCTTTTTATTCTTTTTTCTTTTCAAAAATGTAGATGTGGGCAAAATAAACTCAACCAAATCTGGTGTTTGTGTGTTTGTGTACAATTGTGCTAGACGACTTTCCTCCAGCCTTTCCCCTGCCCTTGGCACTAACTCTAAGCAGGAAGGAAACTCACGTGACAATGGTAGTGGACATGATGGCCAGGCCGTAGATGAAGACAATCAGACCAATCACAGCTGCCGGTACCAACATGGTGGTGTAGAAACCCAGCCAGGCGAAATACAAGGCAATCTTCTCGCCAAAATAACATCTGGGGATAAACGTTAACAACAACCACTGATTCTATTGAATTCTTCTACACAAAAACGGCTGCCATGGAAAAGTAAAAAAAAAAAAAAATTCAAAAAAAAAAAAAAAGAAAAGAAAAAGTTTTTGTGTCTGTACATATTTGGCGAAGGCACAACATTTGAATGTCACATAGGAAACCAATTTCTTTCTTGTTTGTTGTACCCATTATCCAACGACAAATTAATGTTTACTTGTTGTACCCATTATCCAATGACAAATTAATGTTTACTTGTTGTACCCATTATCCAATGACAAATTAATGTTTACTTGTTGTACTCATTATCCAATGACAAATTAATATTTACTTGTTGTACCCATTATCCAATGACAAATTAATGTTTACTTGTTGTACCCATTATCCAATGACAAATTAATATTTACTTGTCGTACCCATTATCCAATGACAAATTAATATTTACTTGTTGTACCCATTATCCAATGACAAATTAATGTTTACTTGTACCCATTATCCAATGACAAATTAATATTTACTTGTACTCATTATCCAATGACAAATTAATATTTTCTTGTACTCATTATCCAATGACAAATTAATGTTTACTTGTAATCATTATCCAATGACAAATTAATATTTACTTGTTGTATCCATTATCCAATGACAAATTAATATTTACTTGTTGTACCCATTATCCAATGACAAATTAATATTTACTTGTTGTACCCATTATCCAATGAAAAATTAATGTTTACTTGTAATCATTATCCAATGACATATTAATGTTTACTTGTACTCATTATCCAATGACAAATTAGTGTTTACTTATACTCATTATCCAATGACAAATCAATGTTTACCTCATAGTATCTAATGGCTGGAACTTTAAGCAGTTCTTCCAAAAGGCCCAATGGTCATAGAGAATCTTGCGTGGATTGTGGGCTGACCCAGATTTCCAATGACCCTATAATTTAGAGAGAGAGAGAGAGAGAGAGAGAGAGAAAAATACAATAAATCTATGTGTGTAACAGGATAGCCGTTGACAGCAAAGTGTGGGGGCACGCTCGCCCGTCACCTGAATTGGCGAGTTTGGGACAAAAATATTGATTTTGTTCTTTGCATATTTGAGCAGATCGATCATTTATCTACAAGTTGATGGCAGAAAAATGTCCATATGACGTATAATTTGTTTTTGCAAAATATTTTGTAGGCGAGGTAGGTAAAAACAGTCAATTTTTTTACTTCAATTGCCTAACACTAATTTAGAAGATGGCAGTAAAAACCAGTCTATTGGTGGCTAATCGTCAAATGTGGCAACAACAGTTTTACTGGGCTTTCTACACAGGTTTTGAGTGATTTTATTCATAACATAGTGAGGAGATAGATTTTGAAAATTGGGTCAAAATCCAAGATGGTGGCTGTTTCTATGACAATGAAGGACGCCACAAACTTTTTAATGATAAAGGATGACTGTATTTTGACAGTTACTCATATATATACTAAAAGCAAATACCCAAACTCAAAAGCAAAAAGAAAATCACTTCAGGAGGTCCCCCTCCTGATTTCAACTCCAAAATCGCCAAACGTGTAGTTGGGAAAATATTTTGATCCGACAACGTATTGTCGACATATGTTGTCATTGCTTTGATATACATGTTTCATGTAATTTTGTATCTGCAACTAATCAAAGTCTGAATTTTTAAAAAATCAAAAAAGAAAAAATGATCATCAAACCTCATGCAAGGGAAACGCTGCTGTATAATATCCATCACTGATCATTTTGTGGATGCCTGTAAAATAACGGAGAAGACAAGAACAAAACTTAAAACAAGCCTCATTCCACCTCAACTGAGCTGTAATCCAACATAAAAATAGTTCATAGCAAACAGAAATATCCTGACTGTCTCCCTCGCCCTACTGCAAAACCAAACCCTGGATAAATGGAGAAAAAAAACATTTAAAAAGAAAAAAAGAAAGAATACGAAAAATAACTGTGCAGTAAACAAAATGCAATGGAAAATACGACTCCTCCTCAACCCCAGAAAAGAAACCCACTAAACAAACACAACATAGATTATTCTTTAAAGAAGCAATAAACTTTTCAGACACAGATTATTTTTTCCAAAACACAAACTGGCAAGTTGGATAGTAATTAACATGGGGTACACAACTTTTCCTTTAACCTCTAGGGCAGGCGTGTCAAACTCAAGGTCCCCTAGACCACATGGGTTGTCCTTTTTTGTTTTAAATACTTTGTTGATTCGATTTACCCACATCCACAACAAAGGTGATCTCTGGGTTTTTGGTAGGATTTTAAATTTTGCCCAGACTGCCCCGTAAACGGCCAAGGGAACTTTAACGTGCATACTGTGTTGTGATCTGTACACGGGACCTCCTTTTTATCGTCTGTCTCCGATGGGACTAGGTGTCCATCCACCTACCTGGACCAGAGGGGTAGTTTTGATAATAAAAAAAACTTGAGAAAATTGTTCAACCGTCGGCAGGGTTCCAACCCACAACCTTTTGGTTGAGAGGCCGAAATCTTGCCTCTGGAACACCGAGTCCCACTGGCCACATGGGTCTCATTCAGTTGTCAACCAACAACCACGACTGACTACATGATAGAATAAAATTTAAAAAATGTGCAGGCCACATGTGAGCTCGTAAAGAGCTGCTTAGGGCCACGAGTTTGACAAGTTTGCTCTAGGGGAAAAGATATTTTAAAATACACATAATAATAATTTCTTTTTTTCTTCATCAGTTCCCATCCTACCTTTCGGTGTATGGGCATAATAATAATAATAATAATAATAATAATAATAATAATAATAATAATAATAATAATAATAACAATAATAACAATAACAATAACAATAACAATAATAATAACAATAATAACAATAACAATAATAACAATAATAATAATAATAATAATAAATTGTAGTAGGTAGGCTTGTATTATAATAAAAACTCAACAATATCTAAAAAAAAAATAAAAGATATTTTTTTAACAATGATAATAAATTAATCTTTCCCTCACCATACTGAAAATTATTGCTCTTATTTTTGGCAAACGGCTTCCGGCGTAGAATATAGTCAACGATCCAACTGCGAGTGGAGTGGCTGAACAAATCTTCTGAGTTTTCAGGAATTTCGTAGCTGGTGGAAGGCAAAGCAAAGGTGAAAGGTCATGGGTCACATGTGACAAAAGTAGAACAGTATGGTACCATTAGCCAAAGTAAAGTTTTTTTTATCAACTTTCAAGGCCTTTACGGCCCATAGAGCCGGATGGGGGTAATCACCTCCTGGACAGGATGATGTCTGCTCCCAAGCTGTTGTTGATACCCATTTTACACCTGGGTCGAATGGGGAAAATATGCGTTGAGTCAAGGAACACAACCCATTTACACCTGGGTCGAATGGGGGAAATGTGTGTTGAGTCAAGAAACACAGCCCATTTACACCTGGGTCGAATGGGGAAAATGTGTGTTGAGTCAAGGAACATAGCCCATTTACATCTGGGTCGAATGGGAAAAATGTGTGTTGAGTCAAGGAACACAACCCATTTACACCTGGGTTGAATGGGGGAAATGCTTGTTGAGTCAAGGAACACAATCCATTTACACCTGGGTCGAATGGGAAAAATGTGTGTTGAGTCAAGAAACACAACCCATTTACACCTGGGTTGAATGGGGAAATGCTTGTTGAGTCAAGGAACACAATCTATTTACACCTGGGTCGAATGGGAAAAATGTGTGTTGAGTCAAGAAACACAGCCCATTTACATCTGGATCGAATGGGGAAAATGTGTGTTGAGGACTTATACTCCATGCTCAGTCTGATCTTCATTGATTTTTAATAACAAATTCTAATGGAAACATTGCTGTGGTGGTCTGGTCATAAACATTTAGGACTTGAGAGTATAGAGTTGTGGGTTTGAATCCTAGATTTCAGTATGCCCCAATTCTTTTTCTATTTGCTTTCATCCACACCCACAAAAAGAAACTCAATTTTTGTCTGAACTGCCTCTGTACACAACCAGAGTATCTTTAACATGCACAAAGTGTTGTGACTTACACACAGGACCTTCCTTTTATCATTCCCCTCCGATAGGACTAGGTGTCCACCTAACCTCAACCTGGAGGTGGGTTTTACCCGAAAAAAAAAAGAAAACTAAGGAAAATGTTTTGACATGTCGGGAAACAAACCCTCAACTATACCTACCGTTCTGTTCTAAGGAAAGGCAGTTAATACTTTGGTCCTCTCTACACCTACACCTAGATAAAAATGGGTACCAGCTCTAGCTAACAGGTCAAACCTATGAAAAACTGGCCACCCTGTACTGACTGCTATGCTGCTTATTGCCACAGAAACTTGAGCTTACTTTTTGGCTCGGCTCTATGGTCTACATATGGCTACAGAAATGAGATTACTTCTGGCTCTATGGTCTATATATGGCTACAGAAACGAGATTATTTCTGGCTCTATGGTCTATATATGGCTACAGAAATGAGATTACTTCTGGCTCTATGGTCTATATATGGCTACAGAAATGAGATTACTTCTGGCTCTATGGTCTATTTATGGCTACAGAAATGAGATTACTTCTGGCTCTATGGTCTATATATGGCTACAGAAATGAGATTACTTCTGGCTCTATGGTCTATATATGGCTACAGAAATGAGATTACTTCTGGCTCTATGGTCTATTTATGGCTACAGAAATGAGATTACTTCTGGCTCTATGGTCTATATATGGCTACAGAAATGAGATTACTTCTGGCTCTATGGTCTATATATGGCTACAGAAATGAGATTACTTCTGGCTCTATGGTCTATATATGGCTACAGAAATGAGATTATTTCTGGCTCTACGGGCTATATATTGCTACAGAAACGAGATTATTTCTGGCTCTATACTCTATATATTGTTACAGACCCAAGATTATTTCTGACTTTATTTTTACTTCTTCTAATTAATAAAAGCAGAGAGAGAGAGAGAGAGAGAGAGAGAGAGAGAGAGAGAGAGAGAGAGAGAGAGAGAGAGAGAGAGAGAGAGAGAGAGAGGGAGGGAGGGAGGGAGGGAGGGGGAGAGGGAGGAGAGAGAGAGAGAGAGAGTGAGAGAGACAGAGAGACAGAGAGAGAGAGTGAGAGACAGAGAGACAGAGAGAGAGAGTGAGAGAGTGAGAGAAAGAAAGAAAGAGAGAGACAGACAGACAGACAGACAGAATGACCCAGATTAACTTACAGATATTCTTTGCTGGAGGTATACGGCCAAGTGTAGGGACGTTCCACCTTTGGGATGACTTCGTGGTCGTACTTGAAGGGCGCGCTGAATTTCTTGAACAGGTCTGTCGCCTTCTCCACACTCTAGTTCCAAAGGATGGTATGGGATTCTAAGAACAGAAATCAAAGACATACCCCATTGAATGAAGGAATGTGTGAAAGACGATAGACTTCTATGTACACAATGACTTGAAAATAGATAGGTTTAAAAAAAGCCTACTGGCATTTGAATTTCAAATATTTTCAACAACCAAAAGAAAAAAACCCATCCAAAATCATAGCTCTGTCTATAAAATCCAGCAACTGTTTTGGCTGTGGTCAACACAAGAGCACACATTTCCTTAGCTCTATTCACCCATTAACATATAATTTCTCAGCTCTTTTCGCCACATTAGCACGTATTTTCTTAGCTCTGTTTATAACATTGCTTAGTAAACGATAACCTAACCCTGTTCGCCACATTAACACATAATATTCTTGGCTCTGTTTATCACATTAGTAAGTTCACAACTGCTTAGCATTGTTCATGCCATTAACATAAATTTTCTTAGCTCTGTTTATAACATCAACATACATTTTCTTAGCTCCAATCATGACATCAACATACATTTTCTAAGCTCTGTTCAACACATCTACATACATTCTCTTAGGTCTGTTTAATTTTTTTAGCACATACACTTAATTATGTCTTTTAAGAGGAAAACAATGTCAGTTTAAAGCAGAGATATCTATTCTCCACGGATCAATCTTAATATCATTTTGAATTTTAAAAATGTGTATGCTTTCAATTGTCAATTAATACAACTCAAAGAGATCTACAGTTCATAAAATTAATTTAAATATCAGTACGGTTAAAAGAAATTCATATTCGATTAATTAGACGTATCCACAATACATTATCAAGAATCAATTTAAATAAGCGGTTAAATAAAATGGATCTATTATCTATCAATCAATTAAATTAAAAGGGATCTTTTCTGTCAATAAGTATAAATAAAATGGATCTATTATCTATCAATCAGTTAAATTAAAAGGGATCTTTTTCTCTGTGAATAAGTATAAATAAAAGGGAATTATTCTCTGTCAGTCAGTATAAATAAAAGGGGTCTATTCTCTATGAATCAGTTTAAATTGAAAAATAGAAGGAATCTAGTCTCTATGAATCAGTTTAAATAGAAGGGATCTAAGATCATAATCAGAATCTTTATTTGTATTTGAACAGGGAAATTTGGTATTTAAATAAAAGAAATCTAATAGCTATCACTATCAATCAGTTTTAGAAAATTTGGGAGATGTATACCCCATGAATCAAATTGAACGCCTCATTTAATCAAGGGATGCGGCAAATTGATCATAAAGCTACCGGTATTCCACATCCAAATTTCAAGGTTAATTCAATTATTTTATCCCTGGGGTATACAAGCTAATAACGCTACATAATAAGTGTAAATACTTTGAAAGGTTAGTTTTAACAAATCTTCCTATTGAATACAGAAGCACAAATAGAAATGAAAATAACTAGAAGAAGAAAATAATATGGCCGCGAATCTCCACAGAGTTTATCAGATAATCTTTTAATTATTTCTATAACACTGCACACAGGGACAGCCTGGAGTCGCTGATGAATGTGTGTATCTGACATGTGCTAATTCATGACCATCATACACACCAACTATGGGATTTACTCTAACCGGCTAAGAAGAACACGCCTAAAGGGACACAACACATTCACTTAAGTTACCACAGAGTCGAGACGAAATAGAAAATTGACGAGAGAGATAAGAATGGTTTTAAGACAAAAAAACAAACAACTCAACAACAATAACAACATTATCTTAAAACCAAACCAAAACAAAAACCCCAACTGCAACCCCTAATCCCAGTGTAACATTTATCTGCTCAATTTCATGAAAGATTTTTAAACAAACACAACCCAGTTTCTCTCTTTCATTTGCCCCTTTCTATATTACCGTTGTCCATAGGTTGACATCATTTAATAATGATTAGACTTTCATCTTCTCTTCCCAACATGCAAAACAGTGATAAATCAAAGTCTTGAGCTAAAACACATAGGACAATTCTTTCTTCACAGAAAATTTCACTGTTTATTATTATTATCATTATTAATATTCCTACTGTTTTAAACAAACTTCAAAGAAGAAAAAAGAATTAAAAAAAATTAAAAACTAGAAAACCCCTGAAAATAATAGCTCTCACCGCCTCCTCCCAAAACCCACAAAAACAAATCCCCCCCCAAAAGATCTCAGCGGCCCAGAGACGCCATATGTTGTGTTAGTGAAATAAATGCAAAAAAAGCTGTAAGTACGAGGTTAATGCAATTTTGTTTGTTAATTTCATCTCAAACTACATGGTATTCAATGGTATGAGCAGAAAACCAAAGTTAATGAACATTTTTGTGCCTGCATTTTCTATAAGCTGCAAAATTGTTGCAACAGAACTGATTTCACATCCTCTTGATAAGGATAAAACAACATACACGTTTTGAAAGTTTTAGAAAATCACTAACTGAGGTGAATCGCATCAATAAGATTAAACAAAAGATAATTCAATCAAAATCTCTTAAATAAATATTATATAATATAGTATGTATATATAAAGGTGTAAATTAAACCATCAGATGATTCCAACATTTCAAAAAATCCTCAAACCAAAGCCCTTTTCAAAGTTTATCTTTAATCTTGTAACACTTTCATTCACAGCAAAAGATGCATAAACATTAAAAAAGATGAAAAAATTTGAAATGCTTTAAATTTTGACATGCAAAACAATCTACATAATACAGTTTATCTGATGGAATCAATAATTCTGCATCAAGCTATTTCCTTGGGTAATGTTTCATTTGGTTACTAGGTTGGCAGTGAATTTCAAGTCGCTCTCATGATTTTGAAGAGAAGAGAAGAAAACAAAGGCAATTGATACAAGAAGAAAGGTTCAATCTATGGAAAGAAAATCTAATTTATTATTGTCTTTAGGTCAAACTACACTCAGACCAATACTGAATAAATAAAACCCCCAACAAAACCCTACGAAAAGCAGCTACCCCCCCCCTCCCCCCGCCCAAAGAAACTCACAACCCCCCCCTCCTCCCCTCCCCATGAAAAAAACCCCTTACCGTTACAAAGCAAATGACTCATCCCCCACTTAATCAGATTTTAACTTTAACTTTAAGGATTCATTGGTTTCATTTCTGCCTATCTTTTCTAATATTTTATCTTGTAAATAACTTATCAAGAAGTATTTTCACTAATCGTTTACTTGGGAGAATTCTTAAATATAATTTTTTTTTAGTTTTGTCCCCTCCTATTCCTCTTTTATCTTCCTTTCCTTTCTTTTTTCTTCTTTCTTATTTTTTGTTGTTGCTGTTGTTGTTTCAACTCTACCTAGCCATGGAAATCAAGCTTACAATAATAGTTTCTCCACTAGAAAATCTCTACATAGTAAAATGCTACAAATTTTTTTTTTTTTTATATTCATTTCCATGTATTCCTTTTAACAACAACAACAACAACCCTGATGTTCCCAATACAAACACAAGCTGGTAAAAACAAGAAAAAAAAAGAAGATACCCCATCCCAACTTTCCCTGAAGAAAAAAATATGGATAGAAGAAACGATATATTTTTGAAGATTTTTAAAATCGTCAGGTGACTTCCCTCTAGGGAGTCTTTGTGACTTAGAAGTTCATCAAACCTGGAAACGCAGATGAACACGGGTGAATTTAGTTTGAAAACTTGAGTGAGAGTTAGACTGGAGAGACGAGGCACTAGTTTATCACGACAGAAAATCAATGTGACCACGTCAGGAATACACACAGAGTTAACTTGTGGAAAGACAAGAAACATTTCTCACAGCATCAGAAGGTCAAGACATCATACACAGAGAGAGAAATCATAAAATCACCAAACACAATGTTTCTCTATACCTGAGTGAAAATGAAAATGCTTTCCAGGGACTGAAATTGAATAAATCTTCATTAATGGGCATTAGCACTACAAAGATGGATGCGATAAGACAGACACGAGTCAAAAGAAGATGATGAAAAAACCCTCCAACAAAACCAAAAGGAAATTCAATAAAACACGAAAGCTTAGCATCCAAAATTCTTGTTCCTGGCTTGAATAGTGCCTTCCACTTCCAGGGATGACATTGCCATTTACACAATCACAATGTGCATCAACAACAACAGCAACATGGATAAAAAACATGGACAAAGAAATCAAGCACATGCCACGTAGGAAGCAAAATCAAAATGAAGAAAAAGTTAAAAAAACACCACACCCATTTAAAATTAGCTGTTTGTCATGAATCCATTATAAAGGCAAGGGTTGATATATCACGACCTGAGAAGAGCAAAGGATTCATCTCTACAGAATGTCATTTTGCATTATTCCACTTTGAAAATGTAACTGCTTGTAAAGATTTTATATATTTTCTTAAATGACATTTGCTTATCATTTCCTGTCAACGGTGATAAAGACAAAAAGACAATTTAAAAATATACTTAAAATCTGTTTAAGCCATTATACTTTCAAAGCTGAATAACGCAAAATGATCATCTGTGGAGATAGAACCTCATAGTTCTCAGGTTGTGAAATGTTGCTACAAGCCACTTTTTATTTCTTTTTATTAATGCATTATATTCCACTCGTCTCAGACATTTTCATTTTTTTATTATTAAAAATCGACTCTGATCATGATTTTCTTCCCTTAGAAACAATCTACAAAAGACCAAATAATCACAAATAATTTAAAAACCGTGTTTCTAACTACTTTATTTCCCTTCCTTCCTGCCTCCCTCCCCTTCTCGTTCCTTCCTGCACGACAACTAAAACAGGCCTTGCAAACAATAACCATGTGGCTTGGACCAGCTTGACAAACAGCTTTTATTTAACCAGGAGTGATTTGCTATAACGTAATACAAATGTCATGCTGTACCACAATAGCAGTAAAACAACCAGGTTATTCAAGATGTCAAAATAGGAAAACAAAATGAAAGCAATAAGGAAAAAAACTACAGAGAAATAAAAGGGATCCAGGACGTAATTCTTGGCTGGATAGTCTCTCTGCTTTACCTTTGACAAAGTGTTAAAAAGGCTGCAGTGTTAATTAGCATTCCTGGGTTTTTTGGTTAGCTGATGCAGGGGCAGTGCAGACCATATAAGGATGCTAAGAAAACATGTAAAAAAGAGTAAGAAATGAAAGTGTTGAAATATATTAGCTGAGGATATTCGCAGACATTAAACTGACACTATGATGTGAGCAATTCTTCCCTATCTTGTCTAAGAGAAGAAAATAAAGGTTTTAAAACAGGAAAAAAATGTCAAGGATTTAATAATTTACCTACATTCTTAAATAAACAAAGTGGCATTGATGGCCGAGCGGTTAGGCTGCCGGACTGGGGATCATGAGGTCCTGAGTTCGAATCCTAGTAAAGCCAGGTCTGACGTTGTGTTCCTTGGGAAAGACACTTAACACGCATTTTCCCCACTCTACCCAGGTGCAAATGGGTACAAGCACTAGCTTGGGAGTAAAAATCTGCATCAGACTAGCGTCCTGGCCAGGAGGTGATTATTGTCACCTGTTCCGCTTTACGCTATAGAAACCGGGATAAGCTCCGGCTCTATAGGCCTTAAGGGCCTTGAAGGAACTTTTTTTACTTTTAAAAAATAAACAAAACTTTTAATTCATCCCGCTATGCACCTGAGCACAATTCCCGATTTAAAACAAACAAACCCAAAAAGATTGACCCTAAACAAGCCCCGACTACAGATAATCCTTAATCCTCCCTACAGACACTAAAAAAAATAATTGAAACACACAATCCCCAATCATTGACACAGCTCTAGGCACTGACTGCCACATCCTCAGCTAAAATTTCCAAACATAACAAAAATGCCGCAACAAGCCAAAAAGTTTTCCCTCACCACAGGTATGGCCTGACAGAGCCACCAATTGTAAAATCTCCTTCTAGCTTTGCAAAACGAAAACGTCTACTGTGCAAGTCAAGACAACCCGAAAAGAAAGTTTTAAAGAAACTGTTTAACTTTGGGCAAATTTCTCCTCACGGATAAGTAAAAAACCAAGCTTCAAGCTCGAAATGTTTACTTAAGTTTAGTGTCAAGAAGGACAATTTAAACACCTTTCTCTTAGTGTAGCGACGCTTCAATCAATTTACCCCCCCCCCCCCCCAATCCCTTTCCCCAAAGCAGTTTGTTTCATTTAAACTTTACCTAAACGACCATATGCGGTGATCTCAGGGTGAATCAAGAGGAAACAGCAAGATGAAAGATAAAAGAAAAGAGATTGGAAAGAAGTAAGACCTACCATTGACTACCAAAGAAAAAAAGCAGATATAAGTCTTAGATCTATGCCGCTAGCCGAATACGTATCATAGAAAAGCGTATGCGAGGTGCTATGAACGGTCTGAGCAGTTTCCAATAATACCGGGGTAACTTTTGGATTGGCACAGCATATTTGAGAAGATGCAAACATTCATAAAAGGCGGGCACTAAGTACAAAAGTATAAAATATGATTATGCCCAAAATAGAAAAGGAAAAATGACCAAAAAACCCCCAAAACAAACCCAACAGCACAAAAACTGGACTAAGAAACAACAGAAACAACAGGGATAAGGAAACAACAGAGACATGGAAACAACGTAAGGGTGAGATCACGCCATCTTACCCACTGAGGATCGTTTGCCTTAAATACGACATAAAACCAAAAAGATATGGAAACAGGGGGGAGTGGGAACAATAGAAATAAAAAAAGCTACATTAATTTCAAATCAAAAACAAAATGACACATTCGTATGAAGAAAAAACAAATATGATGCAATGCCTGTGTGGTTGAAATCCAAACCACTTCTTGATGAAATGAAGAAAAACCAGCAACATGAGATATTATCAAATGCATCAACAAGAATAAAGAAATCTTATCTATATATATATATATATATAATTATGAGTTGGTCGTTCTTTGTTCGCAAAAGGCTATGTTGCCAAGCCACTAAGAGTGACCCTATTTTACATGTAGGTTCTAAACGATTCCAAGACCGTTTTCACATGAGGAAGGTTTTTATACCAGAAGTGACGTTTGATTTATTGGTTATTGAAAATTTTATTGTTTCCCCCCATGTCGTCATCTTCTTTCAGCTAAACCGTCATTTTGAAGAGGTTTTATTAAAAAAAAAGTTGAAATTGTACGTACCGTGCAATCTCAATATCAAACACTGACCCGGTTTAAAAATTGTACTTGGCACCGACCGGGGTGTCACGTGCTTATTATAATACAATAAAAACATGGCCAGGGGTTACAGGTCAACTGTAATAGGTATGCCCAAGGTCTAAGACTACTTGCCTTCATATTCAAACTGTATGCAAAACCCTTTCCTGCACTCTACTACTATGACTACAAAGATATTATTAACTCGTGCTCTTCTTTCTACATGTGTGTTGGATTTGTGTGTCTGTGAACCAGTGACTGCTACTATCAATGGTTGTTTTCTTAATTACTCTGGTGAAAGCAAGCCGTTCTCTTTTACCCCTGGCATTTTCTCTTAGCATTTCCAGATCGTTCTGTGATGTTGGTTTAATTCTTGTTTGCCTTAACAAGAAAACTCCCAAAAACCTCCCCCTCCCTCGGTTGAATATGACGTTAATTCACAACAATGAGAAGCAATGCATGCATATATCAGAGTGGGACGTCAGAGGCGTGTAGAGAACTAGTGCCAGACAGGGCTGCGATTGGTTGACCTTGGTTTGATCATGATGATGTCCCGATAACACAACTAACAATAATAGAATGATGATGATGATGATGATTTTGGTGAGAACGCAATGATAGTGATGATGATTATTTTACTGATTTATGTTTGTTTGTTTGTTTCATTGAAATTTACCCTGTCCACCATTGTGGTGATCTCAGGGTGAATTCAAAGGAAACAACAAGATGAGAGATAAGTGCAAGAAGGAAGGGAAAGAAATAGGACCTACCAGCAGCACAAGCCAAACGCCCGTTTACACTGAGGAAGGTAAAAAAAACAAAACCCCAAACCAAAACAAAAACATAAGAAAGAGAGCATAAAATGATAAAAATATTAATAGTAGTCAAAGTAAGTGCCGTGCTCAGAGACTTGGGCGTAGGGTAATCTGGAGTGGAGTCCCTATTTTTCTAGGCATGCGGCATAGTGTGGTAGTTTGCCATTGCTTTCCACCCCGCTTCTCCTTTTGTTGAGTCTGAATAGACCTAGCTAGAAACCCATTTTGCTGCTGGGTTGACAGGAGGGCCAGAAAAATTTGCCCGTCATTGTCAATTAAAGGTTTCTCCATATCCTGGGCACGGACCGACGGAAGAAAAAAAGCGAACCTAGCCCACATCCCCACTACCCCATTCATGGCCCTCTTCACAAAAGCCAGGATTTTAAAAAAAACAAGGAAGTGTAAAAATAAAAGAGCATAAACAAAACTGACTTTAGATTTACAGTCGATAAACAACTTCTGCAGACCTCAGCAAAGGTGCAAAAGACAAAACAAAAAGCAGTGAAGAAAGCCGATGTTGATCGAGAAGAACCTAAAAGAAGGAAAAAAAGAGAAAAAAAAAGAAAAAAAAAAAAAAAAAAAGGGGGCGAGAAAAAATCATCTTCCGTTTCAATTTTCTTTTTACTTTCAATGCATTTCTATTAATCAGAATGACCTTAAAGACATCAAAAGCGTTAAAATGTGAGCCGAGTCTTCTCCTGCCTTTTCATGCACCAAGCTTGTGGGTTGCACATTGATAGCAAACATAAGCCTTGTTGGATATTTCAATTGTAAAAATAAAAATTCCACAAAATCATGGCTAACAGCTTTGTCCCCATACACACACACCAGCTGATGCATAAGGTTGTGTCGTACCAACAGAGCCACTTTCGACTTCTCAGACAACTTCCGGGATAGGGATGGCCAGGAACTACTTTTAGCAATGTTATAAAACGTATCAATAAATATGCTCAATTTGGCTTAGCTTCTGTTTTATTTTTGTGTGTTAATGGCACAAACATACAATGTAGTTTGTTTTTTTCTTTCTTTTTCTTCTTCTTTTGCTTTTTGCTGAAGTGGGGTGGGACGGGAGGGAGCATGACAGAAAGGACTATTGATATTCGACACACCCTTAAACATCAACAAGGGCTGCCACATGAATAGTTCCCACAGAATGTCCCCGACAGACATTGCAACACCAACACTTTTTGTCTTATCATCACATGCTTAAATTTGCTGGACATTCGAAGAATGAGATAAATGCTTTACCTGCCAATCCATAAACCTGTCTTTCATGTGCTGATCCGCCAACGACTGTCCGCGTGACAAAATGGCACCAGAAGGTCACACAAAGATGAAAGGTCAACCAGCAAACGGGGGTAGGATGAAAGCCAGATGCAATAAAAGCAAAAGGTACAGGCCAACACACCATCAGCCGGAGCAGGAGTAAAATCAAATGAAATGCATAAAATACACTTACACATAGACGTACCTACTTACATTGTGGAAAGAGAGCAAAAGAAAAAAGCCAAATATCAACTTTGCCGACAAAGAGAAAGTTAAAGACAGCAGAGCAGAAGGACACACAAGGAGGAAAAGACTAGATAACACAACCGATCTAAGACAATCACTCTAAGGCAGCAACAATTCATGCATGACATGACAATTCATTTAAAGCGCTTTTTAAGAATTCCTAAGATCATAACAAAAATTGTAACATGTTTAATGTGAATTTCTATTCAGAAATGCATGGTTTTTACATTATGAAATAAAGGCTTATGCCAGCAGTAATATAAATGTAACCTGGTATCAAAACAGAAATGACTTTGTGGATGAAGCCACTCTTTTTTCCCAGGAGAGAGAAAAAGTTTCCAGTAAATATCCATTACCTCTGGGCACAAGATGTCCACCCTAGCGGCAACCCCTCATCCCCCTGTTCCTGGGAAGCACCTCATTTGAGCCCACTCGTCGGTAAACCAATCACGGTTCGGCCCAACTCATCGACACCACGGTGCATAGTGTAAGCAATCAATGTTATTTTTATTAACCAAAATGTAAATTGATTATAACAATTGAGACCTGCTATACATTTTGTCTAATTTCAATCACTAATTAGAAAATTTTTATGCGGCCACATAGATTATCAACACGAGTCCAAAAGACTGAAATAAACGCAGATGGAAATGTTTCCTAGTTGATTAGTTCGATATTTGAACGAGATATGAATTGGGCTGAAACGCGGTCACCTGTGGTACAGGTAAAGGCTATCCTGACGTCCTTTGATGTCTAACCGATCAAAGGTACTTGCAAGTGGGCTCAAAACCCGAGGTGCAGCCTGTTCCTTCCTACCAGTAAGCCTACAGCTAGTGTTTGTACTGTCACAGTGCTTACAATTCTTTCAAGGCTGGCTCTTGTCAAACATGCCTAATATGAAGTAATGTCTAAAAAAAAAAAAAAAAGAATACAGCCATCACTCTAACATGAAATATCTAACATGCTTACAGTAGAAAGAAGCAATGCCCATTTATTTTTTTTTCATTCAGAAGAATGATTGACAAGGCAAACAAACTGTCATCTAACATAGTGCTACAGATAGAGAAAAAGGTAGATCTAAGTTTGCACTGTACTGCAACAAAAAGAAATTACCACTGGCCCTTCCATCAGCTTATGCACCTAATGTTTATAAAAACAGGGAAATGAGATAGCAATTAAATGGAGGAAAGAGTGTCTTTGGGGACACAAAAGAAAAGAAGAAAAAAAAGAAAAGAAAAAGAAAATGAAAATCCTTTCTTCTTCAGTATGAAATAGAAGAAGGTGTCCTACATGACACAATAAAAGCGTGTCTAAAAATAGTACAGGGCCATGTTCTAAATGGAGGGTCAATGGAAGGCTGTCTTAAATAAAGCATAAAAGGATGATTGTCTCAAATAAAGCATAGAAGGATGATTGTCTCAAATAAAATGTAAAAAGAGGGCTGTCTCAAATAAAGCATAAAAGGATGACTGTCTCAAATAAAGCATAAAAGCATGATTGTCTCAAATAAAATGTACAAAGAGGATTGTCTCAAATAAAATGTAAAAAGAGGATTGTCTCAAATAAAATGTAAAAAAGAGGATTGTCTCAAATAAAATATAAAAAGAGGATTGTCTCAAATAAAATGTAAAAAGAGGATTGTCTCAAATAAAATGTAAAAAGAGGATTGTCTCAAATAAAATATAAAAAGAGGATTGTCTCAAATAAAATATGAAAAGAGGATTGTCTCAAATAAATGTAAAAAAGAGGATTGTCTCAAATAAGTGTAAAAAGAGGATTGTCTCAAATAAAATGTAAAAAGAGGATTGTCTCAAATAAGTGTAAAAAGAGGATTGTCTCAAATAAAATGTAAAAAGAGGATTGTCTCAAATAAAATGTAAAAAGAGGATTGTCTCAAATAAAATGTAAAAAGAGGATTGTCTCAAATAAAATGTAAAAAGATAATTGTCTCAAATAAAATGTAAAAAGATAATTGTCTCAAATAAATTGTAAAAAGATAATTGTCTCAAATAAAATGTAAAAAGATAATTGTCTCAAATAAAGTGTAAAAGGATAATTGTCTCAAATAAAGCATAAAAGGATTATTGTCTCAAATAAAGCATAAAAGGATGATGGTCTCAAATAAAGCATAAAGATGATTGTCTCAAATAAAATGTAAAAGGATGATTGTCTCAAATAAAGTATAAAAGGATGATTCTCTCAAATAAAGCATAAAAGGATGATTGTCTCAAATAAAGCATAAAAGAATGATTGGCTCAAATAAAACATAAAAGGATGATTATCTCAAATAAAGTGTAAAAGGATGATTGTCTCAAATAAACATAAAAGGATGATTGTCTCAAATAAAGCATAAAAGGATGATTGTCTCAAATAAAGTGTAAATGATGATTGTCTCAAATAAAGTGTAAAGGATGATTGTCTCAAATAAAGTGTAAAAAAAAAAAAGGCCTGTCTCAAATAAAATGTAAAAAAACCCCACCAAAACTGCCTCAGGTAAAGTCTCAAAAAAGAGGGTTCTTAAAGGAAAAATAACATGTAAAAAAAAACCCAAACTGTTTCAAATAAGATGTAAAAGGAAGGTTGTCTGAAGGTTGTCTCAAATAAGATGTAAAAGGAAGGTTGCCTCAAATAAGATGTAAAAAGGAAGGTTGTCTCAAATAAGATGTAAAAGGAAGGTTGTCTCAAATAAGATGTAAAAGGAAGGTTGTCTCAAATAGGTTGTCTCAAATAAGATGTAAAAGGAAGGTTGTCTCAAATAAGATGTAAAAGGAAGGTTGTCTCAAATAAGATGTAAAAGGCAGGTTGTCTCATATAAAGTATAAAAGGAAGATTGTCTCAAATAAGATGTAAAAAAATGATTGTCTCCAATAAGGTATAAAGGGAAGGCTGTCTCAAACAAGGTGTAAAAGGAAGATTGTCCAAAATAAGATGTAAAAAGATGATTGTCTCAAATAAAGCATAAAAGGAAGGCTGTCTCAAATAAGGTGTAAAAGGAAGGTTGTCTCAAATAAGGTGTAAAAGGAAGGTTGTTTCAAAAATAAGGTTGTCAAAAAGGGAAGAAGGTTCGTCTCAAATAAGATTTAAAAGGAAGGCCGTCTCAAATAAGGTGTAAAAAAGGAAGGCCGTCTCAAATAAGGTGTAAAAGGAAGGTCATCTAAAGTCTAAAAAAACATAAAAGAACATGGTGGGTTGTTTCAACAAAAACTAAAAAGAAGTATAGAACATAAATGGTTTCAAATGCCGAGGGGATGTGTCTCAAATTAAGAGTTTCGGGTAGGTTGATTCAAATAAAAAATAAATTGCAGACAGTGACCGTTTACCAGCATAAGGAAGTCTGTCCTGTACACAGTCTACAATAAAGCATTCAAAAGGAAGACCGTCTTAATCAAAGATGGACTGTCTTAATCAAAGACGTAGAAACTAGGCTGTCTCAAATAGAGTGTAAAAGTATCAATAGGCCAGTTGTCTCAACATAGAGAAGATACCTTTATAAGACGAATTATTTTTACGCTGTCTAAATTCCATGGAAACAGTTAACATTGTCTAAATTTCCTTGGAAACAGTTAACATTGTCTAAATTCCATGGAAACAGTTAACATTGTCTCAATTCCATGGAAACAATTAACATTGTCTCAAATAAAAGGATAAGTGACGGTCATTGAGACTATATATTTCAACTGTTTCAAATAACATTTCATTCCTAGGCTGATTAAGATTAAACAGTGTTAAATTTACATCAGACTCCAGGATTCAGTTAAAAAAAACCAAATGTCTTTAAAGAAAAAACCCAGGGCATTAAATTTACCTTTTCAGGAATAGGATAGTGTGTATGGGTGGATTTTTGAATAATGTCTCTCTGTCTGTCTGTTTGTCTCTCTCTCTGCCTCTGTTTGTGTCTCTGTTTGTCTCTCTGTCTGCCTCTGTCTGCCTATTTCTCTGTCTGTCTGTCTGTCTCTCTCTCTCTCTCTCTCTGCCTCTGTTTCTGTCTGTTTGTCTCTCTGTCTGCCTATTTTTTCTCTGTCTGTCTCTCTGCCTCTGTTTCTGTCTGTCTGTCTCGCTCTCTGCCTCTGTTTCTTTGTCTGTTTGTCTCTCTGTCTACCTGTTTCCCTGTCTCTGTCTGCTAGTTTCTCTGTCTGTCTGTCTTCTTCTCTCTGCCTGTTTCTCTATCTGTCTGTCTCTGCCTCTGTTTCTCTGTCTGTCAGTCTCTCTCTTTGCCTCTGTTTGTCTGCCAGCCTGTTTCTCTGTCTGTTTGTCTGTCTGTTTTTCTGCTTGTCTGTCTGTCTCTCTCTCTATTCCTCTCTTCCCTTTCCTGTGCACATATTTCTCAGTGTCCTAGTTAATTTTCTGTCGGGCTGGCTGTCTCTATCTGTCTCTACTCTCTGCACCTTTGGTCACCAGTCCCGGTCTTTGGCGGTCTCTCTTAAAATTCAATATGAGGTTGAGCCTGAGACAAAGAAACATCAGGCGGGGGAAAAATACAAAGTAATTGTTTGAATGGAAAGTGAAATTTTGTGTAGGGCAAACTTACCGCTTTCATGGGCATGCGGAGTTTCAAAATGTCAGCATATCTTTTGAGAACGGTGAATGGTGCATGAACTTTGGCAAAGTGTATTTCTTTACCTCGCTGTCACAAGAACGGAAATAATTATTGATATTTCGAATACGTATAGGATGTATACAATGGTCAACATGATATAATATGATTACACCAAAAACAGGTAGAATGATGCTTAACTATCAATCAATAATCTCCCATTCTCCTGGCATCTGCAGCTCAGTGCTAGACAATCAAACCATTTTTCCATATACCAAAAAAATATCCTTATATCAATGTGTCTAAACATACCGTTGAACACTTTATTGTAAGAAAACTCTATCAATATGTCCATCTCCTTCAATAACAAAATATTCCTACAGTGTTCCTACCACATACAACACACAATATTGACAGTGGAAGTCGCAAATCGTGTAAGTCTAAAATTAGTAACACCTTATTTTCTTCTTTTTTTTTACATTAGGAAACCCCCATGCTTCCTCTAATTAGGATTCCGTGGCTTAAAAACCAATAGAAACCTGTTTAATAACCATATGAACAATCCATGTATCCCTATCGGCTTTAGTTTTTGACACTTGCAAACAGCGTATGTCTTACTACCACCTGTTTCGCTTCATGTTATAGACATCAGGATAAGCTCCGGCCCTACCACGTCTCATACAATACCAAGCACCTACCACATAATGCTACCTACCACGTCTCATACAGTACCAAGCACCTACCACATAATGCTACCTACCACGTCTCATACAGTACCAAGCACCTACCACATAATGCTACCTACCACATTCCATACAATACCAAGCACCTACCACATAATGCTACCTACCATGTTTCATACAATACCAAGCACCTACCACATAATGCTACCTACCACGTCTCATACAGTACCAAGCACCTACCACATAATGCTACCTACCACGTCTCATACAGTACCTCATAATGCTACCTACCACGTCTAATACAGTATCAAGCACCTACCAGAGCATACTCCAGGCTCAGTCCTTCTTTCTCCAATGCCTCTTCAAACACACGCCGGGCCTCTTTTGCCTCCTCAGACTTTTTGTTGGACTGAATGTTCCAGGCCAGTATGAAATCGATTCGCCTTTGGCCATCAGCGAAGAAGAGGTTGCGTACCTGAATGCAAACAAAGCCATCAACGTCAATTTATTGGACATGGTAAGCTAAACGTTCAAAGAGATAGGGTCATGTGAATACCGACCTTGTCTTCATTAAAAACAGAAATAAAAAGACAAAGACATTGTGACTTTCACTGCTACCTCTACTTAAGCGAAGAACAAGGACATGAAATAATACTAAAGGTCCATAAGAACAAGGACATAAAATAATACCATAAGAACATTTTTAGCTGTTTCGTCTTGTCTTTTACACTGCACTTGGATTAAAAATAATAAAATCTTGTTGCGATTGTCGTTTATTTCTTTGGCATTCATTTTTCTTTAAATAAATTTTTAAAAAGGATTTGAAACTACACAACTTCTAATATGATATGTTAAAAAGTAATTTACTATGAATAAACAGATGAGCGAACTGAAATACTGTAATAGACTAAAAAAATCAAAACTACTGGCTCATCGACAATTTAGTACCAAGCATGGCGTCTTTCACTGTAATAGATATAAAATATTATTTAATCAATCTTTTCCCCGATGAGAATAGCAACCTTTAAACAAAAAAAAACTATATAAAAAGAACGAAAAAGCATTGATCTAAAAGTAATGATTTACTAATGAGTCAAATCCCCCGCCTCCTCCCCCATACAATAAAATTGTCCGAGTGCCAACTATCAATTATTCACTAAGAGAAGAAAAAGAATTTGAGAATAAACCTTACAACACAAAAAAAAAGTGTTTAGAAAATAATGGAAAAAAAAAAAAAAAAAAAAAAAAGATGAAAAAAAAGAGGTCAAAGGGAGAAAAAAGAGAGATTACTCCCGAAATAAAAGGTAAAAAAAAAGAAAATATACTACGGCAATTAAATGACTTTACAGTGAATTCACAACATTTAAGGAAAGAAATTAGCCGATCTACGTTGTACATCTTGAATTTCAAATTTACAATTTCCGTATAGCCTGGTACTCATCTACTAACTGTAAAAAATGTTTTTACTAAAAAAAATATATTACAGGAAAGAACAAACAGAGATAACTTTTTTGTGTAAAATTTTCTCTCCCAATGCAAACAGCCATAAATCAGTTCTCTAAGAAACTCAACCATTGTATCCAAGGTTTGCCAGTACACCGGCGAATGACTTCAGTGAGAGAAACCCTCCACCCAAAGTCAGTACGGGGAACCAGTGGACGGGGAGAAGAGGTTTAAATAGTCAACAACATGGATGCACTTTGATGAGGTCCCGGAAGTATTACAAGTTTTGGGATACCTTTAAAACTCATTTATTTACATCAAATATGCACCATGCACGGGGGGGCTATCAAATGCACAATAAATGCACTAGAAATAATAATTTAAAAAATGTTTAAAATTCCAGGTCCCCTCAAAAACATAAATCACACAAAAAAACCCAACAAAACACAACAACAACGAACAACGACCAAGTTGTTCATTGAGTAGATGGAAAATTTCAAAACAAGTTTTTTCCTTATAGTTTTCAAATAGAAAAATCAAAGAAAATATAAAAATATAGAGCAATCTGTATAATGTAAAAGAAACAAAACAAACCCCACACCAACAAAAAGCTCCACAACAATCCACACATAAATATGTCTAATGATTTTGGAAAAGACACAAAGGCATACAATTTATAATAATGACCACAAAATAAGACACACACAAATTATTTTGCTTAAAACAGACCCCAACAAAACTAAGGCATATAATATATAATTCAATTCATTGAAATTGACCCAGTCCGTCACAAGCGGTGATCTCAGGGTGAATTAAGAGAGAAAGAGAAACAGCAAGATGACAGATAAGTGAAAGACTGAAAGGAAAGAAGCAGGACCTACCAGTAGTACCCACGATCCACCCACATGGCACATAAAAAAACCTCCCCTCCCCCCCTTTCCAGTAAAACAATGTAACACCCTTACCCCTAGAACCCCCCCCCCCCGCCCCCGCCTTTTCCAATCCCCGAAGGTTAAAATCAATAACAGACTAGGATCAGCATCAAAACAATCTCAAACAGAAGGGAAAAAAGGTTGGAGGTAAACATGACAGAGACGCGGGCAAAGAATTAAAACTAAGAAATCAACATGACAGAGATATCAAGCAGAGAGAGAGAGAGAGAGAAAAACAACCCCGAACAAAATGAACAGCAAGCATGTACAATGTCAAGAACAGATGGGAGAAGTAAAAAGAAAAGAAAAAACCCCAAGAAAAACAAATCTAAAATTATCCGAATTCCCCTGCCATAAAACCATAAAAAGAGGGAGGAAGAGGAGAAGGAGGAGGAGGAGGAAGAGGAGAAAGGAGGAGGAGGAGGAGGAGGAGGAGGAGGAAGAGGAGAAGGGGTGGGGAGGAGGAGGAGGAGTAAAGAGGAGAAGAGGGGTGTGGTAAGCCCATCCAACCACAGGTAGATGTAAAACCAAAGAAGATTCTGCCAACTTTAAACCAGACTAACTAAATCAAAATGCACAAGCTCAAATGGCGTGTAAAGTAGATGTACAACAAAAGGTAGATGTACAACAACCAAAGGTAGATGTACAACCAAAGGTAGATGTACAACCAAAGGTAGATGTACAACCAAAGGTAGATGTACAACCAAAGGTAGATGTACAACCAATGGTAGATGTACAACCACAGGTAGATGTACAACCACAGGTAGATGTACAACGAAAGGTAGATGTACAACCACAGGTAGATGTACAACAAGGTAAACGAAAGGTAGATGTACAACGAAAGGTAGATGTACAACCACAGGTAGATGTACAACGAAAGGTAGATGTACAACCAAAGGTAGATGTACAACTAAAGGTAGATGTACAACCACAGGTAGATGTACAACCACAGGTAGATGTACAACTAAAGGTAGATGTACAACCACAGGTAGATGTACAACCACAGGTAGATGTACAACCAAAGGTAGATGTACAACTAAAGGTAGATGATGTACAACAAAGGTAGATGTACAACAAAAGGTAGATGTACAACTAAAGGTAGATGTACAAAGTAATTTGACCTGACCCACCAGTTTGTAGTTTGACTTGTCATTTGACCTGTCCCCTGTGTCTTGTGTATGTTTTGGTGAGGGGGGGTGTTTGTGTGTGTGTGTGTGTGTGTGCGCGTGTGCTGTTATTGAACTGTCACTTTAGCCAACACAGCTTGATATTGTAAATGACAGACAGAAGTCGTTCCAACCTCTTGGAGGTAGTGAGACCAGTGTCACCAACTAACAGCCAACTTTGTATGGAATCTCTCAAGATTTGATTCAATTTGATTTACCCACATCCACAACTAAGGTGATCTCGGCGGGTTCCGTGGGATTTTAAATTTTGCCCGGACTGCTGTGTAAACAGTCAATGGATCTTTAAAGTGCACAGTGTTGTGATCTGCACACGGAACCTCATTTTTATCGTCCGTCTCCGATCCACACACCTGGATCAGGGAGGAAGATTTTGCTTGAAAAAATCTCGAGAAAATCGTTCAACCGTTGACAGGGCTCGAACCCACTGGCTTTTGGTTGAGAGGCCAACACCTTTACCTTTGGACTACCGAGTCCCCGCCCTTCAAGAATTAACTCTTCCATTAACTGCCAATATGATGTGAGTTGATCAAGTCTTGGCAGTGACATTACAAGTAAACAATACAAAAACAAGGTATTGTTTATTAAAACTTACTTCAAAAGGAAGAATACATATCAAAGGAAGAAACACGCTCAAATGGAATCCCCGTCTTATTCCATGTCGTAGCAAATCATGCCTTTCAACACATTAGTCAGAAACAAAATAAAAACACATTTAAAACAAATCTAATGCATGCTATATTTCAGACAAAATGCAGCGATGGATAATATTTTAATATGTCTCATCTAAAAGCGCCGCTGTCTTGACTACTATCCTAGCCACCAGGCTCTGAGTGAAATACAGTTAAGTACAAAACTACCAGAAGCAGACAATAAGTCCCCTCAGGATGATAACTGGATTTCGATTCTTACCTCAAGAGAGGTAACACTTTGCGTTGATGCTTACATAGTTATTAACATTATGCCATGCGCATGTCACCAGTCTTTGCTTCATTCGAAGATACACCGTCCACCATAGACGATAATCTCAGGGTGTCAAGACACGTACGGCACGGCAAAGCGTGGTGGATGATTACATGTAAATGTGAATTGCGTTACAACACAAGGCATGAGCTGCTATGTCAGTCAATCAGGTTCAGATTTTCAAAGCTCATGCCAAAATGTAAGTTAATACACAGGTACATGTATGATGGTAAAACGTTGTGTGTGTGGGGGGGGGGGGGTGTGGTGGTCAAATAGGGGGAAGACACGCCAGTTCTGAACGATGCATGTGTGCCATGTACACACAAATATGGCCGTGTAATCACTGACCCAATGGCGGCATTCCACCGCATTGAATCTTTAATCCGTGCGTACATAATATGTGTTTTATTTTATTATAGTACAAGATGCTTTTCAACCTATTTTTGTCCCCGAAAAAGAATATTTCTACGGACCCCCCCCCCCACACACACACACACTAATATAGTATTTCTTTAGCACATCACAATGGTAAATTACGATGACATAAAGAAAGAAGTGCGTATCTAGTTCCATCAGTGATAAAGAAAAAGACAGAACAGACATGTGTGACGTTTCGGGTATAACCGTTGGTCAGACAACAAAAGGGTAATGTCTACACACTAATACAGGCATAAAACACTGTGCACTGTGCGTGTGTGATACCTGGATACGTGTGTGGATATTACTACTAGTTTGTTGTCTGATGGAGGATTACATCCGAAACGTCACACATGTCTGTTCTTGGGTTTTTTTTTGGTAGAGTTGTCACTTGCTGTCGTTTGTTAATTTTGACTTCGTTGCCTTGTGATTCCTTTGCGTTCTAGTTTTATTGGTAACTTTTGCAACGAGACATGGCCACCCATGCTCCAAAAATAAATTAAATGGAACATTGAATTGTTTTTTTGTTTTTTATTACGCATTCCTGAAAATGAAAACCAACCACGTTCTTCTTAACTGCTTTCACGAGTGTCACCTATTTCTAGGTAGTTAGTTTCCTCTTTCGATTCGTTTTGATCCCTTCACTCATCATCCATCTAGCGTCACATCTACATTCAAAGATCGAACCAATAGGGAAAAAGAAAAGGATCCCAAAAAAGGACAACAGCAAAACAAAACCCAAGCTATTTGTAGCAGCTACAAAGAAATACATTGGAATGATAATAATAATAATAATAATAATAATAATAATAATAATAATAATAATAACAATATTGTTATATAAAAGGTAAACCAAAGTTCTAGCTGCAACTCCATGTGGAAATCATAACTGATATTAGTACACAGCACAGGCAAAACGTGTAAAAGCACATCTTACACTACGAGTATGTGTACACACTTACACACACACACACATCAAATCGTGTCTTGTCAGTGTGTGGTAGCTACTAACTTCTAGTAACGGACGAGCCAGAAGACAACAGATCTATAACATCAGTGTGTAGGACATTGGTTCCCAACCTTGTTGGGAGGGTACTCAACCCCGCCAGTCTCATACATGCATTCACCCAACGCGATGCCATAGTGGGACAATGAAATATTACACACACACACACACACACACACACACACACACGCGCGCGCGTTGGTGTCTTGACTTCCGCCAAAGACTTTATATAAAGTTTGTAGTATGGTCTTTGCTTCCACCGAACCCCTTACCGAACTCACTGAACTCCTGGGGTTCGATTGAACCCGGGTTAAGAG
>JAXRKP010000007.1:87500-132500 GCA_037039925.1 Doris montereyensis | reverse complement strand
GGCGTGTGTAAGGCGTGTGTACGAGGCGTGTGTATGAGGCGTGTGTACGAGGCGTGTGTACGAGGCGTGTGAGGTGCGTGTGTACGAGGCGTGTGTACGGGCGTGTGTATAGGCGTGTGTACGAGGCGTGTGTACGAGGCGTGTGTACGAGGCGTGTGTACGAGGCGTGTGTACGAAGGCGTGTGTACAGGCGTGTGTACGAGGCGTGTGAGGCGTGTGTAGGCGTGTGTGAGGCGTGTGTACGAGGCGTGTACGAGGAGGTGTGTGTACGAGGCGTGTGTATGAGGCGTGTGTACGAGGCGTGTGTACGAGGTGTGTACGAGGCGTGTGTATGAGGCGTGTGTACGAGGCGTGTGTACGAGGTGTGTGTGTGTGTAGGCGTGTGAGGTGTGTGTACGAGGTGGTGTGTGTACGATCCGGGTAATTCTTCTGCATTGGGTTGTTAGTAAAGAAACGTGAGTAAAAAGATAATACAATTCTATGGTTAGCACCGTACATTGTATAGTATAATACAGTGTAGTATGTTTCGAACGAAGAATCTATAAATACACCTACAAAGGGAGGCAAAAAAGATGTTGCCATGCATCAAGATGGACCCACTACGCATGTCTAAGAAAAAAACAGCAGTTCCGCTCAAGGTAGAGAGAAATAAATGGTAGGGGAAGAAAGAAGTCACTACTGCTACTACAACTGCTTCTACGACTACATCACGTGCTTCAACTGCCATAACTGTTGCTACTTCTGTTTTCGTCTTAGAACGATATCGTGTAGCATCATCGATGGTTTCAGAACAAAAAGTATGTTTTTAAAAAGTAAACAGTATATTGAGTCCTCTCTCGTCGCTTCGAAAAACGTCAGTGATTTAAAGACATCACTGTGTGTTCTTACATCCCATGCGTCCTTACACCCCCCCCCCGCCACCCTCAAACAAGTTTCAACGTGGCATGAATTCCTCACGGACTGTAATACTCTAACCTCCAAACTTTGCATTGACTTTTCGCCCCAAGGACGAAGGTTGCGCGAGTGCGAGTTAATTAATTAATTTCCAAATTCGTTTGGTATTCCTCTTACTTTGTTCTTCGTGGTCGTCTTGTTTTGTGTTTAATCTTTCTTTGTTTTTCTTTCAGTTATTCTGGAATTGTGGGCGTTTTCATTCGTTCTTTTAATTACGAACAATCGCTCCAAAGGGATTCCAACGGGATAACTCAAATGGATTTACTAAACAATTTTTCTTCTACTTCTTCTGTTGGCGCTGCTGCTGCTGCATCTCTGTCCTTTCTCTACTATCCACAGAGACGTAACCAATGCAAAGACAACAGGTCAGATTCCAATCCCTAACTTCCAGTGTGTAGATTTCACGACATAGAATGCATAACCTAGCAATTAAATTGCTACAACAAAACGGTACTCTTTTTCTTTCTTCTTCTTCTTCTGAAAAGAAAAAAAAAACTCTCAAGGCGACGATGATACTTCATTAGCACAACGAAATGAAACAAAAATCCAGCAAAACAAAACTAGTAAAGAATGGTAACTGAGAGAATGAAGGGAGATGGGGGGAGGGGGGAGGGATGTATTTTTGTAAAGGGATGTGAGTGGGTGACGGGAGTGTGGACTTGACAAAACGTCTATTGATGTGTGAAATGTGTGTACTGATGTGTGAAAGGCAACAGGAACATGATGTATAAACTGACAAACAACACAGTGTCCTAGCAACTGACCCTGGGCTTGTCGTTGGTCTTGTCCACTGCCTGGCCATCGGCGTCTTCGTCATCCTCAGGGGAAGCTGCTGGTCTCCATTGGCTGTTGGAAACACACAGAGGAGAAGACAAAGCTTGAATAACACAGATGGTACATTGGGGAAAACACAATCATGTTTTAGTGCAGTAGGGTGGTGGTGGTGGTGTGTGTGTGTGTGTGTGTGTGTGTGTGTGTGTATGCGTGTGAGTGTTTGTATGTGCGTCGTATCAGATATGTAGGATTGCGACATTGATATATCAATGTTATATATAGAGTGTCAACTAGACAACTCGGATCCAGGAGCTCTGTGCGCAAAGTGTCTTACAAGTGGCATACTTAAGCATGTGCAGCTCCCATTATTCCTGCCACGGCCAATGACCTTAACGAATGACCGACTTTTCCATTCACTGTAATAATAACGGTAGAATATCGTAGAGATCTCCAGCCCTTCACTACGTCTGACGTAATAAAAATAATAAAAATAAATAAAGCTTTCTTGACACCCGATATCTCATTTAAACGTCCATTCGTTTGCTTGTTTGTTCGCTTGAATGAAATTTACCCCGTCCACGACTATTGTGGCAACTCAGGGTGAATTAAGAGGAAACAGCAAGATAACAGAGGAGTGAACGAGTACAAGGAAAGGGGTAGGACCTACCAGCCCAGCAGCGCCCACCAACCGCAAAGCATAAACGTTAACCGTAAGCCACAGAGTAAATCAATGGATACACTGGTGTAAGTCAGCGGTCAAACAGGGGGTCAATAAGTCAGCGGTCAAGCAGGGGGTCAATGGAACGAGTCCCAATTGTCGCATACATCATGACTATTCATGACTGATGGATTACGAAACACTGTTTATTATATTAATCTATGTATCGTGACCAATTAGCCTTCTGTGGTGCTTTTTAAAGCTTCGCGTCTTCATTCCCCGTTGACAAGATGATACAAAAGGATAGATGATTGGATGGGTATTATATACACACTTACGGTCAAACAAACACGCTGCGTCCAAGTAGATCATTGATGTATTTGATTCATCGAAACTTACCCGGCAACCATATGCGGTGATCTCAGAGTGAATGAAGAGGAAACAGCAAGAAGAAAGAG
Source organism: Doris montereyensis (assembly GCA_037039925.1). NCBI lineage: Eukaryota > Metazoa > Mollusca > Gastropoda > Nudibranchia > Dorididae > Doris > Doris montereyensis. The sequence goes on along the minus strand of JAXRKP010000007.1, from coordinate 129,656 downwards.
GAAACGGACCTACCAGCACCGCCCGCCAACCGCCCCATAGGTAGAACAAAACCAAACCTTGATTAGCTAATTGACTAGAAGAATGAATCCCGTCCACCATATGCGGTGATCTCAGGGTGAATGAAGAGGAAACAACAAGAAGAAAGAGAAAATAGGACCTACCAGCATCGCCCGCCAACCGCGCCATAGGTAGAACAAAACCAAACCTTGATTAGCTAATTGACTAGAAGAATGTGTCCCGCCCACCATATGCGGTGATCTCAGGGTGAATGAAGAGGAAACAACAAGAAGAAAGAGAAAATAGGACCTACCAGCATCGCCCGCCAACCGCGCCATAGGTAGAACAAAACCAAACCTTGATTAGCTAATTGACTAGAAGAATGTGTCCCGCCCACCACCACACCCAGTGGATGATTTTAAGGCTGTATGACAAGAAAGAGGCAAGATAAGAGACAGACGTCGAGACAGACGTAACTGATGAGAAAGAGGCAAGGTAAGAGACAAACGTAACTGATGAGAAAGGGACAAGATAAGAGACAGACGTAACTGATGAGAAAGAGGCAAGGTAAGAGACAAACGTAACTGATGAGAAAGGGACAAGATAAGAGACAGACGTAACTGATGAGAAAGGGACAAGATAAGAGACAGACGTAACTGATGAAAAGGGACAAGATAAGAGACAGACGTAACCGATGAGAAAGAGGCAAGATAAGAGACAGACGTAACTGATGAGAAAGAGGCAAGATAAGAGACAGACGTCATTGATGAGAAAGAGGCAAGATAAGAGACAGACGTAACTGATGAGAAAAGGAAGATAAGAGACAGACGTCACTGATGAGAAAGAGGCAAGATAAGAGACAGACGTAACTGATGAGAAAGGGGCACGATAAGAGACAGACGTCACTGATGAGAAAGAGGCAAGATAAAGAGACAGACGTAACTGATGAGAAAGAGGCAAGATAAGAGACAGACGTCACTGATGAGAAAGAGGCAAGATAAGAGACAGACGTAACTGATGAGAAAGAGGCAAGATAAGAGACAGACGTAACTGATGGAGAGGGTAGACCCAACACCAGCTTTACTGTTTTTTGTCTCTCGTTGAAATTCTTAGCCCGTCCATCACAATACAGAAGTGTGGTGATAGCGGGGTGAATCAAGAGCAAATAGCAAGAAATGGTGACAAAGTGAAAGGTAAGAAGTAGGCAACCGCCCACCCTACCCGTATCCATGAGAAACCGTCCGTCAACACCCCACACCCCCCCCCTCACCGAACCCCCCAAAAAAAAAAAAAACCAACAAAAACAACAACAACAAAAACAAGCCCACCACAACAAAGAAAAACACCACTCCCAACTAAAATAAGAAATACAAGACAAAGTACACCAAAAAAAGACAATAAAAAAGAGAAGTGAAATCATGAAAGGACAAAAGTAGGACCTACCAAATCAGTAGGGTCCGCCAATCACCCATATACAAAAAAACCCACAAAAACAAAAGAAAACAAAAAAAGAACCCGCCCCCCGCAAAAAAAAATCCCCCTAAAGAACAAAAGAATCAACAACAAACAAACAAACGCCCCGCCAAGTGGCACATTTGACAAAGCACGTCACAACTAGAACCAACCAACGCCCTCCATTGCAGCAGTCAGTACGCCAACATTGTATTGTATCCGTTAAACTGCTACTCTCTGTTGCAATGTGGCACATTTGACAAAGCACGTCACAACTAGAACCAACCAACGCCCTCCATTGCAGCAGTCAGTACGCCAACATTGTATTGTATCCGTTAAACCGCTACTCTCTGTTGCAATATTTCGTCAAAACCCCATCTGATACTGTTTTTTTTAAATTCAAATGAAATGTACCCCGTCCACCACTGGCGGTGATCTCAGAGCGAATTAAGAGGAAGCAGCAAGAAGCACGATGAGTGAAAGAGTGAAAAGAAAGAAGTAGGACCTACCAGCACAGCCCACCAACCTAAACACACGATTGGTGGAAGAATTTGGACCTCGAAAGTTCAAACCAATCAGAATGTGTTAGGTAAAAATGGAACGGAGCACCACACAACGCCAGCTAACTGAACGGTACCCAACTGAACGATACCCAACTGAACGATACTCAACTGAAAGATACCCAACTGAACGATACTCAACTGAACGATACCCAACTGAACGATACCCAACTGAACGATACCCAACTGAACGATACTCAACTGAAAGATACCCAACTGAACGATACTCAACTGAACGATACTCAACTGAACGATATCCAACTGAACGATACCCAAATGAACGATATCCAACTGAACGATACTCAACTGAACGATATCCAACTGAACGATACCCAACTGAACGATACTCAACTGAATGATACTCAACTGAACGATAATCAACTGAACAATACCCAACTTATCTTTATACATGTATCTAAATCTAAATCCAATCTAGACATAATATTGATCCGGAGCGTGGCGTGTCATTTTTGTGTCTATCTAATTCTACTGATATTATGCCATTTTAATTTAACATATGGCTCGATAATACCTATAGTTAGTTCCATTTGTTCTTGTAATCTATCTGAGTTCATCGTTGCCTATATAAAACATCATAAACGTCACATTTGTTTGCTTTGCTTATTTGGATGAGTTGTCGCTAATTGTTTATCACCTTTGCCTTCTTTGGGTGAGTTGTCGCTAATTGTCGTGTATCACCTTTGCCTTCTTTGGGTGAGTTGTCGCTAATTGTCGTTTATCACCTTTGCCTTCTTTGGGTGAGTTGTCGCTAATTGTCGTTGATCACCTTTGCCTTCTTTGGGTGAGTTGTCGCTAATTGTCGTTGATCACCTTTGCCTTCTTTGGGTGAGTTGTCGCCAATTGTCGTTTATCCCCTTTGCCTTCTTTGGGTGACTTGTCGCCAATTGTCGTTTATGCCCTTTGCTCTTCTTTGGGTGAGTTGTCGCTAATTGTCGTTTATCATTATCACCTTTGCCTTCACATCGCAATGACTCCTTTCACTTCATGTTTCATACTGCGACGACCTTGCTAGTTTGCATTACTATTACCATCATCATCACTATTACCATTACCACCATCATCACCATTACCATCATCATCACTATTACCATTACCACCATCATCACCATTACCGTCATCATCACTATTACCATCATCATCACTATTACCATTACCGTCATCACCATTACCATCATCATCACTATTACCATTACCACCATCATCACCATTACCATCATCATCACTATTACCATTACCACCATCATCACCATTACCATCATCATCACTATTACCATCATCATCACTATTACCGTCATCACCATTACCATCATCATCACTATTACCATTACCATCATCATCACTATTACCATTACCATCATCATCACTATTACCATTACCACCATCATGACCATTAACATCCTCATCACTATTACCACCATCATCACTATTACCATCATCATCACCATTACTACCATCCTCACCATTACCACAATCATCACTCTTACCATCACCATCATCATCACCATCACTATTTCATAGTTGTTCTTGTCATTCAATCTGGGTTTATCTCTACCTATCAAAGCGCCACGTGTTTGTTCCGTCTTCCTTGGTGGTACGGTAGTCAAGTTCCTTCCAAGGCCATTACGGTCGACAGACCCAGAGCTTATCCCAGTTTCTATGGCGTGATAATAACCACCTACTAGAAAGGACGCCAGTCTGACGCGGGTTTCTACTCCCAAGCTAGTGTTTGTACCCATTTGAAGATGGGTCGAGTGGGGTAAACGCGTGTAAAGTGTTTTTCCCAAAGGGACACGACGTCGGGCCTAGCTTTTCTAGGGTTCGAACCCTGGATCTCATGACCCCAGGTTCGGCAACCACCGAACGCTACACTGTCTTTGATGGAGTTGTCACTTGTTGTCGTTTATCACGTGTGTCTTCATTCAACCGTGGTTCCTTTGACGTACACACTTGCACATGTAATTGGTTCATTCGTGGGACTTTGTCAACAAGATTTGAACATTGCAATGAGCTTTTAATTTTTTTTTATTTGACTCCGTTTACCTCCAAACTCTTCGACATATTCATGAAGTTTTGTGCGTGTGTGTTTGTGTTCTTCTTCTACTTCTATATTTGTAATGCAGTTTTTACACGCATAAGCATGAGTGTAATAATACGTCACGTGTAGCGCATAAGCATGAGTGTAATAACGTGTAGCGCATAAGCATGAGTGTAGCGCATAAGCATGAGTGTAATAATACGTCACGTGTAGCGCATAAGCATGAGTGTAATAATACGTCACGTGTAGGGCATAAGCATGAGTGTAATAATACGTCACGTGTAGCGCATAAGCATGAGTGTAATAATACGTCACGTGTAGCGTAGAGTGTAATAAACGTCACGTGTAGGGCATAAGTGAGTGTAATAATACGTCACGTGTAGGGCATAAGCATGAGTGTAATAATGCGTCACGTGTAGCGATAAAGCGTTGTCTTCTAGAGCTAGTTATAGATATATCTGTAATAACAGTACTCTATTTATATCTAGATCTGTGTTGAATTTTCGTGAGAAACATGACCAGTAAAGTTAATACTGTAACTATCAACTTAACACTCTTTTTTTCTTTCTTTATCAGTTCTAACTCTACCCTCCAGTGTATGGCTTTATATACCAGAAACGATTTTTCTCCGGGCTACCGTGCCCTGATATGTTCTGTTTCCTTCTGTGAAGGTTACATTTCTTTGCTTATGTGCCTCTCTTATATATCCGTCCTACATTCTTCGAGGTCTACCGTTTGGTCTGTTACCCCGGGTTTTAGCATTATATAGTGATATAGCTATTTTATTTTCATCCATTATGTTTACATGTCCAAACCATCTCAGTTTATTCATTTCTCTATCTTAGTTTTAATACCACCGGCTTTGGTGTTGGTGTGATCTCTTATTGTTGAATTAAAAATACTCATGTTATCAAAACAACATGCGATACACCATTGCCATTGGGTCGTAAGGCGCTGTGTAATACTGTCTTGCAGTCCAGCATTCAGATCGGGTGAAAACAATGAGACCCCCGAAAAGAAACACCATACGCTATGTTGTCAAATGGCAAGACAGCCTTGAACTTGAAATGCATTGATGACGAGAAACTACACCCAGGACAAGCTATGATCACGGGTAGCCACGTGAAGCCAGCTTGGAGAGGAAACAAGAGAAGAGAAGAGAAGAAAAAAAGAAAGAAAAAGAAAGACAAGGGCAGACGGAAAACCGTTAAGCAGATTGCACACATCACCAACAATGCGAATCGTTGTCGCGACGACGCGTGACCTTAGGTGACACGGATGACCCAGTTCTTTTAAATGAAGAGGAGATGAAAGCAATCATATTTCTCAAAAATCGAATATTAGCATAAATAAATGGCGTCACCACAACAGGTGCTCCTGAACGACAGTGCATCGCTTCATTCCTGATACAGTTGTACGCTCTGCTTGCCTTGAAAACAATTCATATCACTTTTCTTCACTACATGGGCGCTGAGCCAAATCGGCGTTTCCGGTCATGACGTCTAACACTAACATAGACATTCTGATTCCGACGTGTAACACTGACATAGACATTCTGATTCCGACGTGTAACACTGACATAGACATTCTGATTCCGACGTCTAACACTAACATAGACATTCTGATTCCGACGTGTAACACTAACATAGACATTCTGATTCTGACGTGTAACACTAACATAGACATTCTGATTCCGATGTGTAACACTGACATAGACATTCTGATTCCGACGTCTAACACTAACATAGACATTCTGATTCCGACGTGTAACACTGACATAGACATTCTGATTCTGACGTGTAATTCTGACATACATTCTGATTCCGACGTGTAACACTGACATAGACATTCTAATTCCCACGTGTAACACTAACATAGACATTCTGATTCTGGCGTGTAACACTAACATAGACATTCTGATTCCGATGTGTAACACTGACATAGACATGATTCATTCTGACGTCTAACACTAACATAGACATTCTGACGTGATGTGTAACACTGGGACATAGACATTCTGATTTTTCGTGTAATTCTGACATAGACATTCTGATTTATCCGTGTAACACTGACATAGACATTCTGAGAAACTTGTAACACTGACAAAGACATTCTGAAGCGTGTAACACTAACATAGACATTCTGATTCAAGCGTGTAACACTAACATAGACATTCTGATTCCGGCGTGTAATATCAAATGACATTCTGATTCATGCGTGTAACACTGACATAGACATTCTGATTCCGGCGTGTCAACACTAACATAGACATTCTGATTCCGGCGTGTAACACTAACATAGACATTCTGATTCCGGCGTGTAACACTAACATAGACATTCTGATTCCGGCGTGTAACACTAAATGGATTCTGATTCCGCGTGTAACACTAACATAGACATTCTGATTCCGACGTGCTTAACACTATCAAATGGATTCTGATTCCGGCGTGTAACACTAACATAGAACATTCTGATTCTGACGTGTAACACTAACATAGAACATTCTGATTCTGACGTGTAATTCTGGCGTGTAACACTAACACAGACATTCTGATTCCACGTGTAACACTTAACATTCAGACGTGTAACACTGACTCATTCTGATTCCGGCGTGTAACACTGACATAGACATTCTGATTCCGACGTGTAACACTGACATAGACATTCTGATTCTGACGTGCAACACTAACATAGACATTCTGATTCAGACAAACAACACTGACATAGACATTCTGATTCAAATAAACTGACAAAGACATTCTGATTCCGATGTGTAACACTAACATCAGGAGACATTCTGATTCAGATGTGTAACACTGACATAGACATTCTGATTCAGATGTGTAACACTAACATAGACATTCTGATTCCGGCGTGTAACACTGACATAGACATTCTGAGCGTGTAACACTGACATAGACATTCTGATTCAGATGTGTAACACTGACATAGACATTCTGATTCAGATGTGTAACACTACCAAGCATTCTGAGCATTTCGTCCAACACTGACATAGACATTCTGATTCCGGCGTGTAACACTGACATAGACATTCTGATTCGATGTGTAAAACTGACATAACAATTCTGATTCTGACGTGCAACACTAACATAGACATTCTGATTCAGATGTGTAACCAAAAAGAAATTCTGATTCACGGTAATTCCAGCAACACTAACATAGACAAGATTACGTGTAACACTAAAAACATTCTGTTTCGCCAGATGTGTAACACTAACAGAAACATTCTGTTTCGGAAAGTGTAACACTAACATAGACATTCTAATTCAATATCGTGTGACACTAACAAAGACATTCTGATTCCGTCATTGGTAACACTGATGACATTTCTGATTCCGAATCGTGTAACACTAACATAGACATTCTGGTTCCGGCGTGCTCTAACACTAACATAGACATTCTGATTCCGATGTGTAACACTAACATAGACATTCTAATTCTGACACTTAACACTACCATAGACATTCTGATTCACTTGTAATTGACGTGTAACACTAACATAGACATTCTGATTCTGGGTGTAATTCTGACGTGTAACACTAAATAGACATTCTGATTCTGACGTGTAATTCTGAGACAGTGTAACACATACAGAGACATTCTGATTCTGTTGTGTAATTCTGACGTGTAACACTAACATAGACATTCTAATTCTGACGTGTGACACTAACATAGACATTCTAATTCCGACGTGTGACACTAACATGAGACATTCTGATTCCGAGAGTAACACTAACATAGACATTTGAAGAGAGAGAGAGAGCGAGAGAGAGAGAGAGAGAGAGAGAGAGAGAGAGAGAAGAAGAGAGAGAGAGAGAGAGAGAGAGAGAGAGAGAGAGAGAGAGAGAGAGAGAGAGAGAGAGAGAGAGAGAGAGAAGAAGAGAAGAGAAGGGAGGAAAGCTTAGCCAAAAAACAGAAAGACAGACATATTAACAGACGACCAAAACAGAAATCTACCAGACATATTAACAGACAGCCAAAGCAGAAAGACAGACATGTTAAATAATAACCAAAACAAAAGACAGACATACTAACAGATGCCAATTCATACATTAGCCAGACAGAGACACTTACACAGACCAACCCCATTCCGAGCCTCGGCTGGAGGATGAAACTCATTTAACTATAAAAGTAAAACTCTGTCAAAGATGGGTTGAAAACTCAGAGCTGTTGACATATAGGACATGGTACGTTTTAAAACCCATCAGAAGTAAAGCTACCCCCCCCAACCAAAAACAAAAATACAATAAAACAACAAACATCCCCTCCACCCCAAAGAAACCACCAGCAATAAGAAAAAAGATAGTGGCAAAAAACAACAAAATCAAATTATCGGAAATGTTTCCAGCATGTGAGTCTACCCAGGACCTGATCCTACCAATGGGTGACCTGATGATATCAATCTGTGTGAAATTTACCAATGGGTGTTGATCCCCCCTATGTCAATCTGTGTGAAATTTACCAATGGGTGTTGAACCCACCTATGTCAATCTTTGTGACATTTACCAATGGGTGTTGACCCACCCTATGTCAATCTGTGTGAAATTTACCAATTGGTGTTGAACCCACCCTATGTCAATCTGTGTGACATTTACCAATGGGTGTTGAACCCACCCTGTCAATCTGTGTGAAATTTACCAATGGGTGTTGAACCCACCCTATGTCAATCTGTGTGAAATTTACCAATCGATGATGATGATCCCACCTGTGTGAAATGTACCAATGGATGATGATGATCCCACCTGTGTGAAATTTTACCAATGGGTGATGATGATCCCACCCAATATCAATCTGTGGAAATTTACCAATGGGTGATGATGATCCCACCCTATATCAATCAACACAAGCAAATATTACCAATGGGTGTTGATCCCCTATGTCAATCTGGTAAAATTTACCAATGGGTGTTGAACCCACCCTATGTCAATCTGTGTGAAATTTACCAATGGGTGTTGAACCCACCCTATGTCAATCTGTGCTGAAATTTACCAATGGGTGTTAACCCACCTATGTCAATCTGTGTGAAATTTACCAATGGGTGTGATGATCCCACCCTATGTCAATCTGTGTGTGAAATTTACCAATGGGTGTTGATGATCCCACCTATGTCAATCTGTGTGTAAATTACCAATGGTGATGATGAACCCACCCTATGTCAATCTGTGTGAAATTTACCAATGGGTGTTGAACCCCCTATGTCAATCTGTGTGAAATTTACCATTGATGATGATCCAATCTGTGTGAAATGTACCAATGGATGTGATGAACCCACCCTATGTCAATCTGTGTGAAATGTACCAATGGATGTGATCCAACCTAACAATTGATGATCCCAGCTATCAATCTGTGTGATGATGATATCAATCCCCAACGGGTGATGATGATCAATCTGTGTGAAATTTACCAATGGGTGATGATCCCACCCTATATCAATCTGTGTCAAATTTACCAATGGGTGATGATGATCACCCTATATCAATCTGTGTCAATTTACCAATGGGTGATGATGATCCCACCTATATCAATCTGTGTGAAATTTACCAATGGGTGATGATGATCCCACCCTATATCAATCTGTGTCAAATTTACCAATGGGTGATGATGATCCCACCTATATCAATCTGTGTGAAATTTACCAATGGGGTGATGATGATCCCACCCTATATCAATCTGTGTCAAATTTACCAATGGGTGATGATGATCCCACCCTATATCAATCTGTGTCAAATTTACCAATGGGTGATGATGATCCCACCCTATATCAATCTGTGTGAAATTTATCAATCAATGGGGTGATGATGATCCCACCCTATATCAATCTGTGTGAAATTTACCAACGGGTGATGATGATCCCACCCAATATCAATCTGTGTCAAATTTACCAATGGGTGATGATGATCCCACCCTATATCAATCTGTGTGAAATTTACCAACGGGTGATGATGATCCCACCCTATATCAATCTGTGTGAAATTTACCCATGGGGATAAAGGTGGGCAAATAAACACCTCCCTCGTCACCATGCGCCTCACCCACCTGCAGACAGTCGTTTCATCTTGATGAGACCCGCGTCCGGGTTTTTCAGCCATGGCCACCACGTGATCACTGGCGTTCCGGCCATCAGCAGCAGGTCGGTACAAATGTCTGTGTGCCATACTTTGACTAGTATTATTGTTATTGTTATTATTATTATTATTATTATTATTATTATTATTATTATTAGAATCACACAGGGGTTGCCGGATAACTAACCCGAGTAATTTAAAACCTATGGATTGAATGGCCCTATTGAGATTCACCGAAGGATGAAAGAGCAAGGGATAAAACAGGCGACAAGGAATCGTATGGATTTTAACTTCTCTGCACCTTCGGGCTGAATAATAAATACCAAAAATGGAGTCTCCGTGTACTGTAATGTAATCGTTACAAAATGTTCGATAATATATTTTGCTAGGTCTAGATGCGTAGCGGCAATGACACAACAATTTTTTTAAAATACCATAACAGTAAAAGTGAGATATTGATGTGTCACTTTAGGAGCCAGTCAATGTAACAGTACCAATTAAAACCTAATTAAGACGCTTAGTGTCCATCCACTCTTTGAGCTCTGCTTTTACGATCTGTGCTGTTGTTATTGTTAGTGATACCTGTATTTGCTACCGCAACTGGCCTGTCAGTGATGTCCAGTTTTACTTTACTCTATGCCCTTTCTCAGGCAGGGATAATGGGATAATCTCTCTCTCTCTCTCTCTCTCTCTCTCTCTCTCTCTCTCTCTCTCTCTCTCTCTCACACACACACACACACATACACACACACGCACACACACATTCATACCACCATCATCTGTAAAGTTATTATCACTACCATCACCAGTTTCAATACCATCACCTATTTTGAACATTATTCATTGCAGTGACTGCGTTTACATGTAATAGAAAAAATGTTAATTCTTCGTTGTTATATTAATCATGTTTTGATCTCGTAATGCTTAAATGTGTGTTAGCTGTTTGTGTGTGAAGAATAATTTATTTATGGTAGGGGTGTGTTGTATTTCATATTATTATATTGAAGGTATTGTAACACAAAGCAATGTGTCACTTTGGACATTAAAGTTGTATTTATCTTACTATCTCGCTCTCTCAAACACACACTCTGGTCTCTCTCTCTCTCTCAAACACACACTCTGGTCTCTCTCTCTCAAACACACACTCTCTCTCTCTCTCTCTCTCTCTCTCTCTCTCTCTCTCTCTCTCTCTCTCTCACACACACACACACACACACACACACTCTCTGTCTCTCGCTATCTCCTGTACCGCCCCTCCGCCTCTCTCGTAGGTCTAAGGTCTTGGTAATAGGTATGTCATGTGTTTAAACTATGACATTAAACAAAAACCAACAACAAAACCTTTACAGTTCACCTTGTATCACAATAGATGCGGTTATCAAAGTCGTTGCCGTTACTTCATGTACTAAACCACGAAACCGCGGCAGCCAGCAGCAGACTAAGGTAAGTAAGCGCGCGATAACAAGTCAAAAGCTCAAATGAATAGCACACGGAGTACCTACCTGAAACGGTTCACACCACCCCGTCTCCAAAACTTCCAAAGCATACACACTACACTGCTACTGCTATTAGTGTTGTTGATAATCACCACCGGCCTTCAGTAGCTCAAAATCTACCACTATTTTTCCCACTTTCTTATCGAGCCACTCACTTGAAAAAAATGCACAAGAAAACGAAATCGTTGCCCAAGTCTGAACGGAAATATGCACACACACACACACACACACACACACACGCACCGTACTTAAGCAACAAGTGGTATGATATCGCAGAGAGGAAACGCCCAGGGCGTGCATGCTCTTTCTACTCACACATCTAACACACTAGGTTGTTGTTTAGCGTTACTACACACCCCACGTGTGCTGATGGTAATCACATTTGCATGCTTTCATTCACCTACTCGAGGGCACCATAGGCCACGCGAAAGGCTGTTGTAGTAAAGGAAGGTATCGGGAAATTCCGATTTCAAGGTACAATGTATTCGCCGCCTGAAGACTCTATTCAGGTGAGCAAAGCAAAGAATACGATCCACCCACACACACACACACCCACCCACGTGCAAACTTGCTGACACAGACACACAAAGAGTTTTTCTCTCTCTCTCTTATCTCAAAAACACATGAGAACACAATCATATTGACAAAAGAACAAACTTCTTATCGCTATTTGCCACAGGCATGAAATGTGCAGGCAAACGAAGACATGCCTAACGCTAACACTTCCAGCGGCCTGCATTGATTTCTTGGCTCCGCTGACAGATTCAAATCCATTATTCATCGATTATATTGATCCGGGTCACATCGATATCACTGCTTATCATAAACCAATTCGAACAAGATGACGTTGTTAAATAGTTCTTTTTCATTTCGTTCTTCTATAAATTAGAATTTCAAATTATCCAAGAGAGCCGACATATAAAAAAAAGAAAAGAAGAAGATAAATTACACCAAATTGTGACGCTCAGCATCCGTTGTATGATGACGTAGAACGTACATTTTAGATTGATATTATACCGGCCTGACAATAATAGAGTACACATGTATTATAGGGAATATTTATACAATGTGCTGTGGTGCTCATGCCCCGAAGACAAGAATTACATTCGCGTTTATATATATATATATATATATATATATATATATATATATATATATATATATATATATATATATATATATATATATATATATATATATATATGCATGTAGCTACGTGTATGTGTGTGTGTGTGTGTGTGCGTGTGCGCGTGCCTTGTTCATCCACACCCATCATCAATGATACGATCAAAATCTGATGTAAACCGTTGAATCTACCCTTGACATCCTTTAAAATGGCAAGATATTTTCCCACCTGTTTATTTCACAGGCATCGGAACCTCCAAGAATTCCGTCAACATCCGATAGGACCAGGCCACTAGGTGCATTGACTCCTAACCATCTCAACCGAGAATCTGTGTGTTTCTTTGTTACTTAAAGTTAAAGTGAGATTCAGTCTGTCTACCGTATACGATGGTGGTGGTAGGATCTGGGTGTTTCTGTGTTACTTAAAGTTAAAGTGATATTCAGTCTGTCTACCGTATGCGATGGTGGTGGAAGGATCTGGGTGTTTGTCTGTTACTTAAAGTTAAAGTGAGATTCACTCTGTCTACCGTAAGCGATGGTGATGGTAGGATCTGGGTGTTTGTCTGTTACTTAAAGTTAAAGTGAGATTCACTCTGTCTACCGTAAGCGATGGTGATGGTAGGATCTGGGTGTTTGTCTGTTACTTAAAGTTAAAGTGAGATTCAGTCTGTCTACCGTATGCGATGGTGGTGGAAGGATCTGGGTATTTGTCTGTTACTTAAAGTTAAAGTGAGATTCAGTCTTTCTACCGTATGCGATGGTGATGGTAGGATCTGGGCGTTTGTCTGTTACTTAAAGTTAAAGTGAGATTCACTTTGTCTACCGTAAGCGATGGTGGTGGTAGGATCTGGGTGTTTGTCTGTTACTTAAAGTTAAAGTGAGATTCACTCTGTCTACCGTAAGCGATGGTGGTGGTAGGATCTGTGTGTTTGTCTGTTACTTAAAGTTAAAGTGAGATTCACTCTGTCTACCGTAAGCGAAGGTGGTGGTAGGATCTGTGTGTTTGTCTGTTACTTAAAGTTAAAGTGAGATTCACTTTGTCTACCGTAAGCGATGGTGGTGGTAGGATCTGGGTGTTTGTCTGTTACTTAAAGTTAAAGTGAGATTCACTCTGTCTACCGTAAGCGATGGTGGTGGAGGGATCTGTGTGTTTGTCTGTTACTTAAAGTTAAAGTGAGATTCAGTCTGTCTACCGTATGCGATGGTGATGGTAGGATCTGTGTGTTTGTCTGTTACTTAAAGTTAAAGTGAGATTCAGTCTGTCTACCGTATGCGATGGTGGTGGTAGGATCTGTGTGTTTGTCTGTTACTTAAACTTAAAGTGAGATTCACTCTGTCTACCGTAAGCGATGGTGATGGTAGGATCTGTGTGTTTGTCTGTTACTTAAAGTTAAAGTGAGATTCAGTCTGTCTATCGTATGCGATGGTGGTGGTAGGATCTGTGTGTTTGTCTGTTACTTAAAGTTAAAGTGAGATTCAGTCTGTCTACCGTAAGCGATGGTGATGGTAAGATCTGGGTGTTTGTCTGTTACTTAAAGTTAAAGTAAGATTCAGTCTGTCTACCGTATGTGATGGTGGTGGTAGGATCTGGGCGTTTGTCTGTTACTTAAAGTTAAAGTGAGATTCACTCTGTCTACCGTAAGCGATGGTGGTGGTAGGATCTGGGTGTTTGTCTGTTACTTAAAGTTAAAGTGAGATTCAGTCTGTCTACCGTAAGCGATGGCGATGGTAGGATCTGGGTGTTTGTCTGTTACTTAAAGTTAAAGTGAGATTCACTCTGTCTACCGTAAGCGATGGTGGTGGTAGGATCTGGGTGTTTGTCTGTTACTTAAAGTTAAAGTGAGATTCAGTCTGTCTACCGTATGCGATGGTGGTGGAAGGATCTGTGTGTTTGTCTGTTACTTAAAGTTAAAGTGAGATTCAGTCTGTCTACCGTATGCGATGGCGGTGGAAGGATCTGTGTGTTTGTCTGTTACTTAAAGTTAAAGTGAGATTCACTCTGTCTACCGTAAGCGATGGTGATGGTAGGATCTGGGTGTTTGTCTGTTACTTAAAGTTAAAGTGAGATTCACTCTTGTCTACCGTAAGCGATGGTGGTTGCAGAGTGAATTCATATTTAAACAACGAGATGAATGATAAGTGAAAAAGTGAGAGGAAAGAAGTAGGACCTACCTATAGCACCCGCCAACCGTCCACAGAGTTTGGGGGAAGGGAGTACAGGCAGAATGTCTTGAAACTATTGATTTGTCTATAACAAATTTTAAATAGGTTTTTCTCTCCACATATGTTTCACCGCAATCTCTATTCACCCACGTTTGAATCTTTGTATACTTCTCCTAAAAATCTAAACATTTAATGATTGACTTAAGCTAAATTCGTTTTTTATTTAAATGCATTGATGTATTCTTTTATTTTTTCAAACGGAAATTGTGATAATACAAGTATAATTTCCTTTTTTAAAGGATCAATAAAGATGATTGAATGGCATGCAAGGTTGTGATAGACAGGTGTCAGGCCTCCGTACCGTGATACCAAGAAAAAAAGCCGCAAGTAATATATCCTTAACCTCCCCATGAAGAGAAGGAAGATAGTTAGAGAGATAAATAGCTAGCTAGCTCTACATACATTAATAGATAACTAAAGAGAGAGAGAGAGAGAGAGAGAGAGAGAGAGAGAGAGAGAGAGAGAGAGAGAGAGAGAGAGAGAGAGAGAGAGAGAGAGAGAGAGAGAGAGAATTGATTATTAGATAGATAGATGAATGGAATTTCATACAAGAGCCCATTGAAGGATTGAAATTTACCCTGTCCACTATATGCGGTGATTTCAGGGTGAATTAAGAGGAAACGGCAAGATAAAAGAAAGACACATTATATATGAAAGTAAAAGGAAAGAAGTAGGACCTACCAGTTGTCCCCTCAAACCATCCAACGTAGATGAGCGAATTCACACACGAGAGCAGATTCACACATAAGAGCACCCATGAAAGCAAATTCACAAATAGGGACAAATTCACACATAGATGGAGAAAGATTCATATAGTGACAAACTCATTTGTCAGCGCTGGGAAGGTCATGGACACTGACTTGCACCCAACATTGCACCAACGAACGTTTGTGATGGCCAGAAAGGTTACGACTGAAGAGGGTCACACTGTGACAGCTACCATGGTGGTACGTCCCGTCAGATCAATAACCCATTCAATGCATTGCCTGTGTCTGACAAGATAGCCACCTCACACTACAAACTGTTTTATCAGGACGACTTGAATAGGGAGAGAGAGAGAGAGAGAGAGAGAGAGAGAGAGAGAGAGAGAGAGAGAGAGAGAGAGAGAGAGAGAGAGAGAGAGAGAGAGAGAGAGAGAGAGACACACACACACACACACAACTAAAAGCTAGAAACACCATTTAGCCAACGTAATACAAGTGGTGTAGTGGCAAGACAAGGATCAACGGAATATAAGATTGCAATCAAAATGTAAAAACACAGCCGTGAGAATCAAAATCTTTCCCTCTCTCCTTCTCTCTCTCTCTCTCTCTCTCTCTCTCTCTCTCTCTCTCTCTCTCTCTCAAACACACACACGCACACACACACACACATCGTCAGACACTGTCAAAAGCTCGCGGAAAATAGAATGTCACGCCCTCAGTGAAATGGCGCGCTAGATAGAGATTGATGTCAAGCATAATATTACAATGAAGCATTGCATCCAGCAAAACCCCATAAGAATTATACAACCACAGACTTTGCCCTCACTGACTGTTCTTTCAAATTGTTATACGAACTGTACTGAAAAACGAAATCGTTTGTAGACTTGAGCTAAAGGGGACAAATGGTTGTGCAGTACTCTTGGCTCTGTCTTTGCCTCTCTTTGGGTATGTCTCTCTGCCTCTTGTTACATAAGAAATATAAAGACTTGAAGCAGAAAGATCAATCAAAATAGAGATTCTAAGCGAACAATTCCTTCTTGGCGAAACAGGTATATATATATATATATATATATATATATATATATATATATATATATAAATATATATATATATATATATATATATATATATATATATATATATATATATATATATAGGAACAGAAGCCTTGATTTAAGAATATATATATATATATATATATATATATATATATATATATATATATATATATATATATATATATATATATATATATATATATATGTACACGATGTGGTTGGTATGGGGGCCACACTCAAATGTTACATTACACATGTTAACCAGGCGGTTAGTCGAAGCCACTTTATAGAGGAAAAGACAGTATGGCATGTTCAACACGGCAAAGATCAAAGACGGAATAGACTTCTCAACAACACCGAAATAGAGCACATTACGTCATCATTATGCCCTGCCAATGTTAGTGTCACATCTTCATTTGTCGCGTTGTGACTTGTTTATTTTTTGTACACTATCGTTTCTCCCCTGAGTGTACATGACTGAATCTCTCAATTCGTGTTATTGAGATATTGGGTTGTTTATTTTGTACACTATCGTCCCCCCCCCTTTTGAGTGTACATGACTGGATCTCTCAATTCTTCTTATTGAGATGTTGGGTTGTTAATTTTTTGTACACTATCGTTCCCCCCCCAGTGTACTGACTGAATCTCTCAATTCGTGTTATTGAGATGTTGGGTTGTTTATTTTTTGTACACTATCGTTCCCCCCCCCCACCCCTGAGTGTACATGTCTGGATCTCTCAATTCTTCTTATTGAGATGTAGGTGGATTGTTGGTAGTTTGTTTTGTTTTTTGGGTGGGGGGTTTGGCAAGGAGGAGGGGGGGGGGGGCTATCACCGTCGTCTTTCTTTACATCTCTTAACATTCTATTACCGTACTTACTATCGTCATGGTTATCTCCCAAATACCACAATGCCCAGTTTTTCCTCATTTTTTCCACTTGCGCAACACTGAACAGAACACACCGGTAGGTGTCAGGTAGCTGCCATATTACACAAGATAAGAATTTGAAACCGTCTGTCAGAAAATCTCATCGCCTGTCTATATAACAATGGTTTCAAGCAGAAATCTCCCCGCCTGTCTATAATATAACAATGGTTTCAAGCAGAAATCTCCCCGCCTGTCTATATAACAATAGTTTCAAGCAGAAATCTTCCCCGCCTGTCTATATAACAAGGGTTTCAAGCAGAAATCTCCCGCCTGTCTATATAACAAGGGTTTCAAGCAGAAATCTCCCCGCCTGTCTATATAACAATTGTTTCAAGCAGAAATCTCCTCGTCTGTCTAGTGTCTATATAACAATTGTTTCAAGCAGAAATCTCCTCGTCTGTCTATATAATAATTGTTTCAAGCAGAAATCTCCTCGTCTATATAACAATTGTTTCAAGCAGAAATCTCCCCGTCTGTCTATATAACAATTGTTTGAAGCAGAAATCTCCCCGTCTGTCTATATAACAACGGTTTCAAGCAGAAATCTCCCCGTCTGTCTATATAACAACGGTTTCAAGCAGACGGCATCGCTGCGTACCTTCTAGGCGAGTACAATTAATTCGTCTTTAATTGTTTGCAGGTCCCAGTTCAAACCTTACGCAACTGAAATTGAACGAACACAAGGGCCAACGGCAGTTTAAATGCATTTTTACAACCTACTCTTGCACTAAAATTCGATAAGGCTTACGTATGCGTTGATCTAAGGACGAAATGAGTGTACATTGGAATTTAAATTTAAATTTACACTGTTCGCCATTATAGTAATATCTCAGAATGTTGAAGTGAATGGAAACGAAACAGTAAGATGACAGAGAGAGAGAGAGAGAGAGAGAGAGAGAGAGAGAGAGAGAGAGAGAGAGAGAGAGAGAGAGAGAGAGAGAGAGAGAGAGAGAGAGAGAGAGAGAGAGAGAGAGTGTGTGTGTGTGTGTATGAGAGAAAGAAAGAGAGAGAGAGAGAGAGAGAGAGAGAGAGAGAGAGAGAGAGAGAGAGAGAGAGAGAGAGAGAGAGAGAGAGAGAGAGGGGGGGGGAGAGAAAGAGAAATTTTAGAGACTGAATAGTGAGGAGCAATCAGTTTTCGTCTGTTCGTTTCATTACCCCACGACCGTATTCGGTGATCTCAGAGGACACAACTTAGATATATGGAAAAATGAAAGGGAATTATAGGTAGGACTAGCCAGCAGCCCCCCCCCCCCCCGGTCGAACACCCACGGACCTGCCGGCAAAGACCACCATTGCAGCTCATGAAATGAAAAGTATTGTAACCAACTCATGAAAGAGAGAGTATTGTAACCAGCTTATGAAAAGAAAGTATTGTAACCAGCTTATGAAAGAGAAAGTATTGTAACCAGCCTATGAAAGAGAAAGTATTGTAACCAGCTTATGAAGGAGAAATTATTGTAACTCAACTCATGAAATAGAAAGTATTGTAACAAGCTCATGAAATAGAAAGTATTGTAACCAGCTCATGAAAGAGAAAGTAGTGTAACCAGCTTATGAAAGAGAAAGTATTGAAACCAGCTCAGTAAAGAGAAAGTATTGAAACCAGCTCAGTAAAGAGAAAGTATTGTAACCAGCTCATGAAATAGAGTATTGTAACCAGCTCATGAAAAAAGAGCATTGTAACCAGCTCATGAAAAAAGAGCATTGTAACCAGCTCATGAAAAAAAGAGTATTGTAACCAGCTCATGAAAAAAAGAGTATTGTAACCAGCTCATGAAATAGAGAGTATTGTAACCAACTCATGAAATAGAGAGTATTTCAGGACAGATTGTGTGCTTTTCACACGGAACCCCCTTTTTATTGTCCGTCTCCGATGGGACTGAGTGTAGATCCACCCACAAGGACCAGGGGAGTATTTATTATTATTATTATTGAAAAGAATCGAGAATTTTGTTTCAACTTAACGGGCACGGACCCTCAACCTTTTGTCAAACAGCCAAGGGATTTAATGTGCACAGAGTGTCGTGATCTGCACAACACAGTGCCTCCTTTGTATGGTCCGTCTCCGATGGGACTAGGTGTCGATCTACAAACTAGGACCAGGGTTGGGGGGGTGGTGGTAGATTGTCATCGAAAAATCTGGAGACAATTATTACAACCGTTGGCGGGGCTTGAACCCACGACCTTGGGTTGAGAGGCCGACACCTTGCCTCTGAACTACGAAGTCCTCCCTTACCGTAGCTGAACTGTAGAGACATATATATATATATATATATATATATATATATATATATATATATATATATATATATATATATATATATATATATATATATATATATATCTATATATATATGTATATATATATATATATATTATATGGGGGCTGTTGTTTTGTTTTGTTTGTTTCATTGGAAGTTACCCAGTCTATTACCAGCAGTGATCTAGGAGTTAATCAAGAGGAAACAGCAAATGGGAAGACATGAGGAGGAGAAACAAAAGTAGAAGTACAGCCTACCAGCAACACCTTCACCAACCACACACTCATTGAGAGCTTGAAGTTGAAGGTATCAAGAAGAACGATTACACTAAGATTGTTCCGTTTGAATTAGCCTCCTCCTTGCATCGTTATTTGTTATTCTACTATTAGTCCTATTGTTATAGTCAATTTCATTTCATATCGGAAACGTTTGGGTTTGTTTTTTTTGGCGGATAACTGTTACTTCACATCAATTGAACTTCAAATTGTTGTGCAGTTTTTACATAATTCATGTCGCACATATAGGCACACATTATACTGTTTCAAATGTGTTTTTGAGCTCGAAACAAACAGCTTTCTTCATAGCATTTGCAAAAATATTAAGCGATCAAAGCACTTCTAATCTTACATGGTGTACGACCCAAATTTGCCTTTCCTACCATTTTAGAAGAGCAAGTTCATACTTTCTTTTAAGGCAACAGAATCTTTTTCTTCGGCTTCATTATCATCGTCTTCTTCATATTGACTAATCTGATTTTATTCATCAACTGTAAGTAATACATTTGTTTACTTCAAACGACGCCTTGAAATAAACCAATTAGATATAATAATGTTCTTATACCGTTGTATTGATACGGTGGAGATGTCATGAAAACTCGGTATTTACTGTATATCTTTTAATATTTGCGTTTTAAAAAACCCAGATATTTGAAATTCATGAAATGTACAGTTTTGAGAATGCTTTTAAAGTTCTTTTACGTCAAATCGCACGAGGAAAAAGCATAGCCACATTGCAACAAGAGACTTTAAGTAACAGTAAGTGTGGAAAATTTTGAACCTGGAATCTTTGTAGATATAAGAAGGATATCCCGAAAAAACGTTGTCAATTTGAAGTGAAATTTCCGTACTGTTCTGTTATCGCCCTCGCCCCCCCCCCCCCCACTTTTCAAGCCTCTTTCATTCTTCTATTGATTTTCTGATTCCCGCTGATTGGCTATCGATCGGACGGCTGCAGAGCCATCTGTAACCGTGATCATACCTGGATCAACCTAAATGTCTTTGTTGGGCATTTATGAACAAAGCGGTGTGACGCGGCCCCTATCTAAACATCTATGATAGTCTAACTAAGTGAATTAATCACAACAGGATGTCACTGTCCACCACTTGACATCATAAGAAATAACAGCACGAATATCGTTCCTTATCTGGAGGAGGACAAGCGTGATATCCATATAATCTTTCTATTTAAAAAGAAATTAAACCATCTGCCCAAAAACAAAACAAAACAAAATAAACATAACAACAAACCCCAATTTAACCATTACTTGGTCCATTAAAAAAAAAAAGAAGAAAAAAAGAATAACATTAGTAACGCTCTTCATGGTAAAACATGTAAATTATAAATTGGCATGCTTCCATCAAACGCAAATCGCATCTCATTATAAACAGTCTACTATTAATGTTGTCAATCACCTAGAGTAATACACGTCTCTACAAACTTCGATCCCAACAAAGAATGTGGCACACGTACTCATGACCTATTTATAAATTGACCCAATTGAAGCAGGACTCTCCAAATCACCAATAGATGTAGCACAGGGCCCTACACTCTTGAGGCCTCTCTCATCCATACGGTCAAATGGGCTCTTGTGCGACCTTACATCCAAAGATAAGAAGACAGTCCAATAGATCAGCATTCTGCGTCATGACATGGAGTTTGTTTTCTCTTGTGTGTTGTGTGTGTGTGTGTGTGTGTGTGTAGGTGTGTGTGTGTGTATAGGTGTGTGTGTGTGTGTAGCTTAGTCACACTACAATTTACCATGTCCCCCTGAATATACGGTGATCCGCACAGTGAACAAACAGGATTACAAGTGTGTTTGTTTGTGGCATTGGTATTTACGTCGTCCATCACATGCGGCGATCTAATGGTGAAACAAGAGGAAATAGCAAGGAGGAAAGGAAAGAATTAGGACCTACCAGCATCACCCGCCAACCACCCAAGAATAAAGAGGAAATGACAAGGTCAAAAGACACAAGAAAGAGTGAGAGCAACGAAATAGGAGGTACCAGAAGTGCCCGCACACCTGGCATGGAGATTTGATCGAATTGAGGAATTTACCCCGCTCACAAAGTGCAGTGATCTCATGAAAAATTAAGAGGAAACAGCTGTGTACGACAAACACTTGGGGGGAGGGGGGGGACTGACCCAAAGAGTAGAACCTGACTCAAAGAGTAGGACCTGACTCAAGAGTGGGACCTGACCCAAAGAGTAGGGACCTGACTAGGACCTGACCCAAAGAGTAGAACCTGACCCAAAGAGTAGAACCTGACCCAAAGAGTAGGACCTGACCCAAAGAGTAGAACCTGACCCAAAGAGTAGGACCTGACCCAAAGAGTAGAACCTGACCAAACGAGTAGAACCTGACCCAAAGAGTAGAACCTGACTAGGACCTGACCCAAAAAGTAGAACCTGACTCCTGACCCAACGAGTAGAACCTGACTAGGACCTGACCCAACGAGTAAAACCTGACTAGGACCTGACCCAACGAGTAGAACCTGACCCAAAGAGTAGAACCTGACTAGGACCTGACCCAACGAGTAGAACCTGACTAGGACCTGACCCAACGAGTAGAACCTGACCCAAAGAGTAGAACCTGACCCAACGAGTAGAACCTGACTAGGACCTGACCCAACGAGTAGAACCTGACTAGGACCTGACCCAACGAGTAGAACCTGACTAGGACCTGACCCAACGAGTAGAACCTGACTAGGGACCTGACCCAACGAGTAGAACCTGACCCAACGAGTAGAAGAACCCTGACTAGGACCTGACCCAACGAGTAGAACCTGACTAGGACCTGACCCAACGAGTAGAACCTGACTCAAAGAGTAGAACCTGACTAGGACCTGACCCAAAGAGAAGAACCTGACCCAAAGAGTAGAACCTGACCCAAAGAGAAGAACCTGACTCAAAGAGTAGAACCTGACTAGGACCTGACCCAAAGAGAAGAACCTGACTCAAAGAGTAGAACCTGACCCAACGAGTAGAACCTGACCCAAAGAGTAGAACCTGACTAGGACCTGACCCAAAGAGTAGAACCTGACTAGGACCTGACCCAACGAGTAGACCCTGACTAGGACCTGACCCAACGAGTAGAACCTGACTAGGACCTGACCCAACAAGTAGAAACTGACTAGGAACCCCGAATAGAACCTGACTAGGACCTGACCCAATGAGTAGAACCTGACTAGGACCTGACCCAACGAGTAGAACCTGACTCAAAGAGTAGAACCTGACTAGGACCTGACCCAAAGTGAAGAACCTGACCCAAAGAGTAGAACCTGACCCAAAGAGAAGAACCTGACTCAAAGAGTAGAACCTGACTAGGACCTGACCCAAAGAGAAGAACCTGACCCAAAGAGTAGAACCTGACTCAAAGAGTAGAACTTGACTAGGACCTGACTCAAAGAGTAGAACCTGACTAGGATCTGACCCAACGAGTAGAACCTGACTCAAAGAGTAGAACCTGACTAGGACCTGACCCAAAGAGAAGAACCTGACCCAAAGAGTAGAACCTGACTAGGACCTGACCCAAAGAGTAGACCTTGACCCAAAGACTAGAACCTGACCCAAAGAGTAGAACCTGACCCAAAGAGTAGAACCTGACCCAAAGAGTTGAACCTGTCTCAAAGAGTAGAACCTGACTCAAAGAGTAGAACCTGACTCAAAGAATAGAACCCTGACCCAAAGAGTAGAACCTGACTCAAAGAGTAGAACCTGACCCAAAGAGTAGAACCTGACTCAAAGAGTAGAACCTGACTAGGACCTGACTCAAAGAGTAGAACCTGACCCAAAGAGTAGAACCTGACTCAAAGAGTAGGACTTGACCCAAAGAGTAGAACCTGACCCAAAGAGTAGAACCTGACCCAAAGAGTAGGACCTGACTCAAAGAGTAGAACCTGACTAGGACCTGACCCAAAGAGTAGAACCTGACTAGGACCTGACCCAAAGAGTAGAACCTGACCCAAAGAGTAGAACCTGACTCAAAGAGTAGAACCTGTCTCAAAGAGTAGAACCTGACTCAAAGAGTAGGACCTGACCCAAAGAGTAGAACCTGTCTCAAAGAGTAGAACCTGACTCAAAGAGTAGAACCTGACCCAAAGAGTAGAACCTGGCCCAAAGAGTAGGACCTGACTCAAAGAGTAGGACCTGACCCAAAAAGTAGGACCTGACCCAAAGAGTAGGACCTGGCCCAAAGAGTAGGACCTGACTCAAAGAGTAGGAACCAAAGAGTAGGACCTGACCAAAGAGTAGGACCTGACTGAGTCAAAGAGTAGAACCTGCCTCAAAGAGTAGAACCTGACCCAAAGAGTAGGACCTGCCTCAAAGAGTAGGACCTGCCTCAAAGAGTAGAACCTGACTCAAAGAGTAGAATCTGACTCAAAGAGTAGAACCTGACCCAAAGAGTAGAACCTGACTCAAAGAGTAGAACCTGACCCAAAGAGTAGGACCTGACTCAAAGAGTAGAACCTGACCCAAAGAGTAGGACCTGACTGGAAACACAACAGTGATAAACGGGCAGGCACCTCAGTGCAGGCGATTTTTGTTGGTTTCATTGAAAATGTATTCCGTCCACCAAATTATGCAGATGATGTCAGGGTGAACTGAGAGCAAACAGCGAGGTGAAAGATAAGTGAATACAGGGAAAAGAAAGAAGTAGGATCTATCAATAGCACCCACCAAACGCATGCGCATGGCTGGCTATACTATAAATAACCACCACCAATGTCCTCCATTCACAGGACACCATAACCAGCCCAAGTCTCTTGACTCTCGTGACGTGACGACACCGCCAGATTGAGTAATAAGAATTCCATTGGAAGTGACGCGTAACGCGGGCCCAGGGCTGTCCCAAGTGGTCATACGGAGTATAGCATTATGCTTCACCGATCAAGTCAAGTCAATACAATCCTCCTCTACCGACCATGTCAATACACACACACACACACACACACACACACGCTGACGTATTGAGAGAGGAAAGACAAAACATTGCCTTTTAAGAATGATCCGCGTGGGAAAATATCGATTCACTATAATAATAATTGTAGAGTCATTTGATTACACATGTATTAGAAAAGAAGGAAGGGTAGCTAGGCATCCATCAATTCCTCAGAAAGAAAGAAAAAAATACCCCAGGCGTAGCAGTGGCGGCAACGGTTATAAATTCGTCACTACTGACGTCAAAAGCCATAGTATAGTTGACAATGATACATAAGACCACGGATACAAATGTATTAATCTTGTTTCAATAGAATTTGCGCTGTCCATCAGATGCAGCGATCTCAGGCTGAATAAATAAAGAATAACAAAATACAAATGAAAGAAATGTACGTAAAAGTATGGCATGATTCATTGACAACTTCATTTGGGCACCGGATGCGGTGATCGCAGAGCGAATGAACAGGAAACAACAAGGTGAAATTGACACGCATGAAGAGGTCTGTTTGTTTTCTTGAAATTTACCCCGTCCACCATTACGGTGATCTCAGGGTGAATTAAGAGGAAGCAGCAAGATGAAAGTTAGTGAAAAAGGAAAAGGAAGAAATAGGACCTATCAGTAGCTATCACCAACCGCCCGCCACATGAAAAGGACTGAAAAGGATTGATGGGTGATTGGTTGACAGGCAGCCACATGAAGAGGACTGAAAAGGATTGATGGGTGATTGGTTGACAGGCAGCCACATGAAGAGGACTGAAAAGGATTGATGGTTGATTGGTTGACAGGCAGCCACATGAAGAGGACTGAAAAGGATTGATGGTTGATTGGTTGACAGGCAGCCACATGAAGAGGACTGAAAAAGATTGATGGGTGACTGGTTGACAGGCAGCCACATGAAGAGGACTGAAAAAGATCGATGGGTGATTGGTTGACAGGCAGCCACATGAAGAAGACTGAAAAGGATCGATGGTTGATTGGTTGACAGGCAGGCACATGAAGAGGACTGAAAAGGATCGATGGTTGATTGGTTGACAGGCAGCCACATAAAGAGGACTGAAAAGGATCGATGGTTGATTGCTTGACAGGCAGCCACATGAAGAGGACTGAAAAGGATTGATGGTTGATTGATTGACAGGCAGCCACATGAAGAGGACAGAAAAGGATTGATGGGTGATTGGTTGACAGGCAGCCATATGAAGAGAGGACTGAAAAGGATTGGATTGATGGATGATTGCTTGACAGGCAGCCACATGAAGAGGACTGAAAAAATGGTTGATTGACAGGCAGATTGAAAAATTGGATGGTTGATTGCTTGACAGGCAGCCACAAGAAGAGTACTGAAAAGGATTGATGGTTGATTGCTTGACAGGCAGCCACATGAAGAGGACTGAAAAGGATTGATGGTTGATTGATTGACAGGCAGCCACATGAAGAGTACTGAAAAGAATTGATGGTTGATTGCTTGACAGGCAGCCACATGAAGAGGACTGAAAAGGATTGATGGTTGATTGATGGACAGGCAAGTACCTAAGATAAGGATAACGGGTGTAAGAGATGAAGACAGAAGAGAACGAAACATAACCCATTACATTTTTGTTTGTTTCATTGAAATTCACACCGCCCATCGTAATATTAATATACGGGGATCTCCGGTTGAATTCAGGGAAACCAGCAAGGCGAAAGATAAGTGAAAGAGGGAAAGAAGTAGTACCTACCTGTTGGGTCAACCGCCAGCCCACAATAGGATCCACCAACAACTATAAGAATGGAATGAAAGGAGGACCTACCAGCAACTCTGGCAGATTATCCGCCAGTCCCTTTATATGACTTTCTATATTGACTTTCTCTCTCTCTCTCTCTCTCTCTCTCTCTCTCTCTCTCTCTCTCTCTCTCTCTCTCTCTCTCACACACACACACACACACACACATCCAACACGTCTAATCTAATAATATATATCCATGAAGGAAAGTGACCACGCGACTATGTAGGCAGGCACACGACAGCGGTTGTAAAATCACACGCGACAACACTAAATATATTACACTTGTAATTGTCATTGCAAATGTAACCACTACAAGCACTAGGTAACGTTGATGTGACGGGACAAGGGAAGTAAGCTGGAAGACGTCATACTTAAACAGAGCCACAAGAGACTTGACTGAATGTGATGGGTTTGCACTCAGTGACCCGTGACGGTCACTGACTTGCTATGTCTGTGGCAAACTGGAGCATGAAGCATTGACAACGATGGCAAAACGTTCGTTACAACAACAAAACAGAAAGAGGAAAAAACTACCATGGTATATTGCTCTGACCTTTACCCAAAATCAATACCAAGGAAAATAAATATGGCACAAATGGTATCTAATTCTGAAGCAAAATAATGAAAACAGAAAAAAACGAAACAAATCACATAATAACAGTAGATTAGAATCGTACCTTTGTAAAACAGAAAGTCAATAAATAACAGTTTGGACAGCTTTCGTTGTTTTTGACCTGTAGTAAAATAAGGCCCATTCAATCTTGCGTCCATTTTAGACTTTTTGAAACGATGGAGGAAATTGGCCCAAGGAACACAACAACAAAACAAAAACAAACACCACCCAAATAAACAAAGAGCTTTGGATCAGATAATGTAAACCTCTCCGAGGAAGGTGACCATTACTAACCAAGCTAGCTGACTGGAATATACTAACCAAGCTAGCTGACTGGAATATACTAACCAAGCTAGCTGACTGGAATATACTAACCAAGCTAGCTGACTGGAATATACTAACCAAGCTAGCTGACTGGAATATACTAACCAAGCTAGCTGACTGGAATATACTAACCAAGCTAGCTGACTGGAATATACTAACCAAGCTAGCTGACTGGAATATACTAACCAAGCTAGCTGATTGGAATATACTAACCAAGCTAGCTGACTGGAATATACTAACCAAGCTAGCTGATTGAAATAGGAGAGAAATATGTGTATGTGCATTTTAACATTTAATTAGAAGGAAATCCGGGCGCTATGTTGTCCTGAAATAATAGCAGTATGTGATAGCTTTATATAAGGTTTTCTAGGCACTGTCTTTGTATGTGGCAAGAATACAGCAAAAACACACTTCTTTGCTCAGTACAGGCATAGATGGGTTTTAGCTATCACTTCTTCGCTCAGTACAGGCATAGATGGGTCTCAGCCTAGGAAATCTCAGTATAGGTAGTTCCAGGTCTCAGCTATCACCGTTGAAAGGTGGACCGCCTTGTATTACGTGTTTGGCTTCACGGTGGAAAAAAAAACTGGGATAATCTCTCGCACTATATGTCAAGACAACAGTATATTTATCTAGTAAGGCAGAGATAACTGGTTCTAATCTTGGCCTCAGCAGCAAATAAAGCCATCAAAGTTAAAAATGTAATCATTTTCAATGACAAGATTTTCAATCCACAACTATGCACCGCTTGCTAGATACACATTTGGTATGACATCATGACAACCACAACTATGCACCGCTTGCTAGATACACATTTGGTATGACATCATGACAACATTCTCTTCTGCCTCTAACCGTATTCTTTTATTGCACCCAATGAATATTCCTAGAGCCAGACTTAAAAACTAGATCAAATCCAAATCCCGTACTATTGACCAGTCCCATCCTTTGAACAAAGAATATATATGACAGTTCACAAAGATCCCAACGCCTCATACAAAAGATCGAGAACAGAAAGATATAAAAATTCATTTGTTCCCACGTCCATTAAAAAACTCCAATGAGTTTTTCGTTTAAATTATACTATTTCTTAGCCTTAAACTCTTACTCTCAGTTTTAAGCTCTCATTTATTGATTTTGATGAATTTACTAAACATTTATTTCTTGTATCGGTATGTTCAATAATGCCATTTTTAAAATAAGAAATATATTAAGGAATTACACATATTTAGAAAAGCCATTTAGACATTTATTTATGTTGTGAATGGGAGTTGTTTAAATGATTTTTGTATCTGTGATAACAATTTATAAAGATTTTACAACATATTTATATTTATACAACATAATCATTATGATTTTATATTTTCCATATCCATAAAATCACCGGTTTTGTAATGTATTGATTTTAGTTGTGAAATTGAGGATGGAAGAGACAATGAGAGTGAAAGAGATGAATTAAATTGTAATTTATTCATTTTGATTTGAAACATGACCAGAGCAATTTCCTTTTGGACAAATAAAGACATAGCCCCAATCATCCGTTCAGTGCTAACACAACAATTGTCCCAATAGAGTTTCAGCAATATCAGGACAACTGTCACAATAGTATCAGCAATATCAGGACAACTGTCACAATAGTATCAGCAATATCAGGACAACTGTCACAATAGTATCAGCAATGTCAGGACAACTGTCACAATAGTATCAGCAATATCAGGACAACTGTCACAATAGTATCAGCAATATCAGGACAACTGTCACAATAGTATCAGCAATATCAGGACAACTGTCACAATAGTATCACTCTCAGGACAATTGTCCCAATAGAGTATCAGCACTATCAGGACAAATTGTCACAATAGAGTATCAACGCTGTGATGTTTTTTACAATGTAAAGCCTCCCACTCCTACAACTTGTTTAAATTTAAGGGAGTTGAGGATATGAGAAGCCTCCTTCATGATTTAAAGTAATTTTGAGTTACATACTTTTATATAATACAAATTGTCACGATAGAGTATCAGCGATATGAGGACAATTGTCACAACAGAGTATCAGCGATATGAGAACAATTGTAACAATAATAGAGTATGCACAATAGTATCAGCATTATCAGGACAATTGACACAATAGTATCAGTATTATCAGGACAATTTACACAATAGTATCAGCATTATCAGGACAATTGACACAATAGTATCAGGTCAATTTATACAACAGTATCAGCATTATCAGGACAACCAATAGTACCAGCATTATCAGGACAATTGTCCCAAAAGTATCAGGTCAATGGACAGAATAGTATCAGTATTATCAGGACAATTGTCCCAATAGTATCAGGACAATTGACACAATAGTATCAGTATTATCAGGACAATTGGCACAATAGTATCAGCATTATCAGGACAATTGACACAATAGTATCAACACTATTTAGGTTAATTGTTACAATGGCATCATCACTATCAGGACAATTATCACAATAGTATCAGCACTATCAGGACACTCCTCACAATAGTATCAGGACACTCCTCACAATAGTATTAGCGCTATCGGGACAATTGTCACAATCATCCGTTCAGCACTACCACAATTGTCCCAAATAGAGTTCAACACTATCAGGACAATTGTATCAACAGCATGAAAGATAAGATATCCTTTAACAGGACATTACATTGTAGTGTTTGTTGACATAATACTCAGAATAAATATCATAACAGAAAAATTAATGTATATAATATAATTCACTGTCTTTTATTCACTCAAAGGCCTCTCACTCGGCATGTTAAAGACGCCATAATACATGGATACAATAAAGAGGAATGTTGTTTTTTTTCACATTTAAGATGGTATTACAATTTCGTATGGTGAAAGGGAGAAATAAATTAAAATAACAATGCTGTGATGTTTTTTACAATGTAAAGCCTCCCACTCCTACAGCTTGTTTAAAAATGAGTTGAGGATATGAGAAGCCTCCTTCATGATTTAAGGTAATTTTGAGTCACATACTTTTATCTAATACAGCATCAAAAGAAACAGTTGACTGTCCTAACATTTTAGAAGCATAAAACTCTTGATTTTTTTCTTCTCGCCCTCTCTATTATTACCTCCCCACGCAGTCAAAGAAAAAGTAAATACACTTATATATATGCATGTGTCAAAAAGAACAAAGACAGCAATGTGGTATCAATGTGTAAAATGTGCAATTTCCGTATGAAATACATTCTTTTTGTTAATGTTACATAGTGTTATTCTTGATTGTGGCCATCATTTTAGTTTTTTTTATCAAAAGTTATAAAGACCAAAAAATATATATTTATATTCTTTGATGTTTTCAACACCTTCATTTCTAATTCATTTTAGAATGGTCTGGATCTTTCATCGTAAATTAAGTCAAAAATCATTTCTTTTGTTTTTTTCACGTTTAATTGTAAAAAGTGTCCATCAATCCAGTGGACGAAATTATTAACTGTTTGTATATTATGATATATAGTTTGTGATATCTGCTTCTCTAGTAATATGTGCTTGAATTGATGGTTCATCAGCATTATATTTGATCAAATAAATGTTTTCAAAAGATGTCTGATAATCATCTGTTAACTGTGTTATCAGTACAGTGAAACCTCTCTAATCAGGAACCCAAGGAATCGGGAAGAATTGCAAAAGAACGGAAATGATTAAAATATATATACATTTTACCTCTTTAAACGGGAAACGCCCCGGCTAATTGGGATAATTTCCCTCACATTTATTTATTCCAATACTCACTTTTGATCCCAATTTGGTTTCAGTATTAGCAAAACATCAATTATTACACCTGCATTAGTGCTACATGTATTATACATTGCATAATGTGTACACGTAAGTCGCAAGTGCCAGTTTGTGGTGACCATGAGCCAGACAGGTGTGAAAGCAGGCGTCGAGCCAGTGACACAAGAGGAGATTTAACGACCCACCTTGCCTTCTTGATTACATGTCTTATCTATCTACCGTCCATGGCAGATCAATTGTGAGTGACATCTTTGATGAATGCCATCTTCGTTTTGATCCACTGGTCTTGCGGCTACTTGTTCGTTTAATTACTGCATTTTACCACTCACGAAGGAGCATTAAACCTCAAACTGCTGAGGGAAACCAAAATCCCTAGACCCCAGGCAAATCGGGAAACCCGGTAAATTAGGACAATTTTACAATCCACTTTTCGATAGAGGTTCCACTATATTCTCAGGACAACTGCACCAATAGTATTGATACATATCAGGAAAATTGTACCAATAGTATCAGTTCAGGGTCAAGGATGGTGATAAATGTTATTTTTCGGTAAACCTACGATTTCAGCGGACATAAAGCCATGTGGGTCAAATTTGTATTCGTACTTGGACTCTACTTTACATTTTAGAATGCCCACATGTAGTCAGATCTAGATCTAGTCAATTAGAGAAAGTGATCTGTCACCAACGAATCGCGTTTTTGCGTCCGATTACGGAATACATACTACTCACCTCAAGAAGCAGGGTGGTGGGCGGTGAGGGGAGGGGTTCAGGGATGGAGATAGATTTTAGAGTGTAACAGTCCTGCCTTCATGTCATTACTATAGAATTTCGTTTTGATTGCTATCATCGCATGTCACCAGGGAACAGAGCGCTTGTTGCAATCTCAACCGGCAGCCTTTAACTTTGATTAAAGTAACCTAGAATCTAATCTATAGTTAGAGCATCTAAATCTAGATCTGATCTGCATTGACAGTCATTGACAGGATATACGGTAAAAACTCGAACACAACAAATATGGCATAGATCTCTATAGATTCTATAGTAGAACTAGATTCTAGACCTATCCCAAGTACTCACCTCCACGATTACTGTTTGTTTTCAGTATCAAAAAAGGAAATACATTTAGGGTGGATATATCTAGATAGGTCTAGGATAGAGCTATCTAGATCTAGAATCTCGATATTATCACTAGATTCAAAGAAGACTGACTCACCACTCACTGAGAGTGAGATCTACCGGCTTCGTCATGAATGAAATTGAAAAGGTGTGGCAAGAAAATCCACATTTTTCACTCTACCATCCTACGATAATGTTAAAGAAACCATAGAATTATCTTTTCTTCCAAACTGATCTCACGCATACACTTTGCGTGTGATCGAGAGGAGGAAATGTGAAATGGGATGCGTCTTACCTGTCCTAGATCTAGAGTTAAGTCTCATCCGTGAATCAACAATGCAATGGATCCTACACAAAACAAGCCAATAGCTACAAGCTGCAAAAGACGGGTGAGTGCCGCCGCGGCGCCCTCTCCAGAGTAATCCCCCCTGATGACCTCTAAAAGATGACCTACTTTACAAAGTCCTCAACGTGAATCAGTGCAATTCAAATGCACTTGTAAACTCGACGTTAGTTGAAGACTCGTTCCTTTATCAGCTTTTGTTTTACAGGAATTACTAAACAGACATAAAAAAAGAACAAGAAAACTTTTGTGGGAGCTGACACTTGGACGTTGACTGACAAAACTCTTGTGTGATCTGACACTTGGACATTGATTGACAAAACTCTTGTAGTATTTGATACTTGGACGTTCACTGACAAAACTCTTGTGGGATTTGATACTTGGACGTTGATTGACAAAACTTTTGTGAGATCTGACACTTGGACGTTGACTGACAAAACTCTTGTGGGATCTGACACTTGGACGTTGATTGACAAAATTCTTGTAGTATTTGAAACTTGGACGTTCACTGACAAAACTCTTGTGAGATCTGACACTTAGATGTTGACTGACAACAATCTTGTGAGATCTGACACTTGGATGTTGACTGACAACAATCTTGTGAGATCTGACACTTGGATGTTGACTGACAACAATGTTGTGAGATCTGACACTTGGATGTTGACTGACAACAATCTTGTGAGATCTGACACTTGACGTTGACTGATAAAACTCTTGTGGGATCTGATACTTGGACGTTGACTAACAAAACTCTTGGGAGATCTGACACTTGAACGTTGACTAACAAAACTCTTGTGAGATCTGATACTTGAGCGTTGACTGATAAAACTCTTGTGAGATCTGACACTTGAACGTTGACTGATAAAACTCTTGTGAGATCTGATACTTGAGCGTTGACTGATAAAACTCTTGTGAGATCTGACACTTGAACGTTGACTAACAAAACCCATGTGAGATCTGACACTTGAACGTTGACTGATAAAACTCTTGTGGGGTATGACACTTGAACGTTCACTAACAAAATTCTTGTGGGGTCTGTTACTTGAGCGTTGACTGACAAAACTCTTGTGAGATCTGACAGTTGAACGTTGACTGATAAAACTCTTGTGAGATCTGACACTTGAACGTTGACTGAAAAAACTCCTGTGAGATCTGACACTTGAACGTTGACTGATAAAACTCTTGTGGGGTCTGTTACTTGAGCGTTGACTGACAAAACTCTTGTGAGATCTGACACTTGAACGTTGACTGATAAAACTCTTGTGAGATCTGACACTTGAACGTTGACTGAAAAAACTCTTGTGAGATCTGACACTTGAACGTTGACTGATAAAACTCTTGTGAGATCTGACACTTGAACGTTGACTAACAAAACCCTTGTGAGATCTGACACTTGAACGTTGACTGATAAAACTCTTGTGGGGTATGACACTTGAACGTTCACTAACAAAACTCTTGTGGGGTCTGTTACTTGAGCGTTGACTGACAAAACTCTTGTGAGATCTGACAGTTGAACGTTGACTGATAAAACTCTTGTGAGATCTGACACTTGAACGTTGACTGAAAAAACTCCTGTGAGATCTGGACACTTGAACGTTGACTGATAAAACTCTTGTGGGGTCTGTTACTTGAGCGTTGACTGACAAAACTCTTGTGAGATCTGACACTTGAACGTTGACTGATAAAACTCTTGTGAGATCTGACACTTGAACGTTGACTGAAAAAACTCTTGTGAGATCTGACACTTGAACGTTGACTGATAAAACTCTTGTGAGATCTGACACTTGAACGTTGACTAACAAAACCCTTGTGAGATCTGACACTTGAACGTTGACTGATAAAACTCTTGTGGGGTATGACACTTGAACGTTGACTAACAAAACTCTTGTGGGGTATGACGCTTGAACGTTGACTGATAAAACTCTTGTGGGGTATGACACTTGAACGTTCACTAGCAAAACTTTTGTGGGGTATGACACTTGAACGTTGACTGGTAAAACTCTTGTAGGGTATGACACTTGAACGTTCACTAACAAAACTCTTGTGGGGTCTGTTACTTGAGCGTTGACTGACAAAACTCTTGTGAGATCTGACACTTGAACGTTTACTGATAAAACTCTTGTGAGATCTGACACTTGGACGTTAACTGACAAAACTCTTGTGAGATCTGACACGTGAACGTTGACTGACAAAATTCTTGTGGGGTATGACACTTGGAAGGTAACTGACAAAACTCTTGTGGGGTATGACACTTGGAAGGTAACTGACAAACGCTTGTGGGTATAACACGTGGAAGATAACTGACAAATTTCATGTAGGGTAGGACACGTGGAAGGTAATTGACAAAACTCTTGCAGGGTATGACACGCGGAAGGTAACTGAAAACACTCTTGTAGGGCATGACATGTGGAAGGTAACTGACAAAACTCTTGCAGGGTATGACACGCGGAAGGTAACTGAAAACACTCTTGCAGGGTATGACACGTGGAAGGAAAATGACAAAACTCTTGCAGGGTATGACACGTGGAAGGAAAATGACAAAACTCTTGCAGGGTATGACACGTGGAAGGAAACTGACAAAACTCTTGCAGGGTATGACACGTGGAAGGAAACTGACAAAACTTTTGCAGGGTATGACACGTGAAGGGTAACTGACAAAACGCTTGTGGGGTATGGCATTTGGAAGCTAACTGACAAAACTCTTGTAGGGTATGGCACTTGGAAGGTAACTGACAAAACGCTTGTGGGGTATGACACTTGAAAGGTAACTGACAAAACGCTTGTGGGGTATGACACTTGAAAGGTAACTGACAAAACGCTTGTGGGGTATGACACTAGAAAGGTAACTGACAAAACGCTTGTGGGGTATGACACTTGAAAGGTAACTGACAAAACGCTTGTAGGGTATGACACCTGGAGGGTAAATAACAAAACGTCTGTGGGGTATGGCATTTGGAAGGTAACTGACAAAGCTCTTTTTGGGTATGACACTTGGAAGTTAACTGACAAAACCCTTGTGGGGTGTGACACTTGGAAGGTGACTGACAATCCTCTTCTAGGGTTTTACACTTGGAAGGTAACTGACAAAACGTTTGTGGGGTATGATACTTGGAATGTAACTGACAAA
The DNA here is from genome assembly GCA_037039925.1 of Doris montereyensis. Lineage (NCBI taxonomy): Eukaryota > Metazoa > Mollusca > Gastropoda > Nudibranchia > Dorididae > Doris > Doris montereyensis. The sequence continues at coordinate 93,432 of JAXRKP010000007.1, read as the reverse complement.
ACCCTTGTGGGGGTATGACGCATAGAAGCTAACTGACAAAACTCTTGTGGGGTATGACACTTGGAAGATAAGTGACAAAACCTTTTTAGGTATGACACTTGAAAGGTAAATAATAAAACTCTTGTGGGGTATGACACTTGGAAGGTAACTGACAAAACCTTTGTGGGGTATGACACTTGGAAGTTAACTGATAAAATTCTTGTGAGATATGACACTTGGCTGACTAAACTCTTGTGGGGTACGCCACTTGGAAATTAACTGATAAAACGCTTGTAGGGAATGACACTTGGACGTTGACTGACAAAACGCGTGTGGGATCTGACACGTGGACGTTGACTGACAAAACGCTTGTGGGATCTGACACTTGGATGTTGACTGACAAAACGCTTGTGGGATCTGACACGTGGACGTTGACTGACAAAACGCTTGTGGGATATGACACGTGGACGTTGACTGACAAAACGCTTGTGGGATCTGACACTTGGCTGACCAAACTCTTGTGGGATATGACACTTGGCTGACCAAACTCTTGTGGGATATGACACTTGGCTGACCAAACTCTTGTGGGATATGACACTTGGCTGACCAAACTCTTGTGGGATATGACACTTGGCTGACTAAACTCTTGTGGGATATGACACTTGGTTGACTAAACTCTTGTGGGGTATGACACTTGGTTGACTAAACTCTTGTGGGGTATGACACTTGGCTGACTAAACTCTAGTGGGATATGACACTTGGTTGACTAAACTCTTGTGGGGTATGACACTTGGAAGGTAACTGACAAAACGCTTGTGGGATCTGACACGTGGACGTTGACTGACAAAACGCTTGTGGATCTGATAAATTTGTTTATTAATTTATTGGTGAATCAGGTAGATATTCTTTTAACAACGACTTTAAAAGTTTCAAACAGGAGAATAAGCTACGAGGATAACATTTAGGACCTTATCAACTTTCGAAACCCGTCTAGGTATGATACTGTCAAATGGTTGACTATTAGCGTATATTGTTTATTACTTTGAGGCAATAATATTTGGTCACAAAGTGGTCTCGCGGACATGAAGCATTTGAAAGAAAAAAAGTTCAGATTAATAAAAAGTAACAATGTATTTCAACCCATATGGTCAAATAAAGGACAAACGGAACACAATGGAGCAGGATTGACTAGATGCTTTAATCGTTTTAAATGTCAGTTCATAAGGGTTTAATAATGAGCATGAATACTTTAAACCAAAGAAACATCAATTGATTTGTATCATTGAACGAGCTCAATTCCTCTACACATAAAGGGAAAAGAAAGTGCTTGTGACGTCATATTCGTTGATTTGTTATTTCTTTTTTATTAGGCCTTCCGTTAATTAAAGTGTCCCTCTAGTTGTTTAGGATTAAATCCGACCCTGATGATAACAACCTCATATGTCCACCTACATTCATATACATGTACTTTTCTATGTTATATTAGATAGAATCTCTGAATGTGAATTTTGTATGTAAGGGGACACTACCACTGTTTACGATCGAGTGAAAATATCCATTTGCTATTTCCCCCACTTACCTCCCTTTGTGTACCTATTCTCGTTGTGTTTTAATGTTGGGATAAAAATTTGTTTGTAGCTTTGTAAAATTGTATCATGTAACCAAGTCAATTTCCTCATGTAAGATCAATAAAATTATCTTATCTTATCGTATCTTATCTATGTATGTATTCTTCTGGATGTTTACTCTGTTGCCCATTTTAGTACCGTACCTTACATTTATCTGGGTGGAACTCCACTTCCCATTCTTGAAGTGTGTTTAGGTCATTTTGTAATATTTTGCAAATCTCCATGTTATTTCTATTTCTATACATCATCAGCAAAAAGTCTTAGGTTGGCACCTGGTGAAAAGTTTTGGTTAGTATCGTTGATATGTACTAAGTAGAACAGACTTAGGGGACCGAAGGCAGTTCCCTGGTGGGGAAAGGGGGGGGACTCCTTAACCACAGGTTTGGGATTAAATTCAACACCTTCAACATTTACCTTTTTTGTGTTTGTTCCAAAACAACCGATTTACACGCATATTACTACTTTCTAGATCTAGAGTGCTAAAATCTAAGCTTAATAAATAGTAAAAACAAATGAATAAATCAGAAAATAAAAACTGCAGAGCATAAGAAGAGGCGCAAGGGACTACTAAATAAACTTCAATAAACATTATGAAGGAGACTTGAATAATCAAGACTTGATTTGTTATTACTCATCAACATCAAGTAAACAAAGTATAATGTTGCATTATAATAAAAGGCTGGGTTTTTTTTCTGTCATGCCATACATGAGAGTTATAAGCGGTACTTTGGCCGAGGTCTGTGCGGGTGGGGGTGGGGGTGGGGGTGGGGGTGGGGGGTGGGGTGGGGGTGAGGGTAAAGGTTGCATTGCGTAGCTTGATAGATGAATTTAATTTTACCCACATCCACAGCTAAATTTTTTTTGTATAACTTTTAATTTGGTCAGGACTGTCTGTAACCAGTCATGGAATCTTTAAGGTGCACAGAGTAATGGGGTTTGCGCATGAGACCTCCTATTTATTGTCCGTCTCTGATGGGACCAGTTGCTGATCCCCCTACTTGGACCAGGAAATGGGGGTGGGGGTGGGGTGCAGATAGGGAGGAGTGGGTTTTGCTCGAAACAACTCAAGAAAGTGTTTCAATCGTCGTGGCCTGAAACCACGCTCTCTTGTTTGAGAGGTGTGCCATCTTGCTTCTAGAGCACAGAGTCCCCTTGCCTGACAATGGAAGTGAACTACTTTTTAAAAACATAAATCATGCTATATTTGTCATAGACCAGTCCAACAACTTTCTTGGTCTAATAATCATTTTAAAAAATGCAATGTACATGTATGTCACATTTCCAGAATAGAGTTAGACTTTCAATTCGATATTACATCCCGCTGTCTAGAAAGATCTAGATCTGAAATCTACATCGAATAGGCTAATTCTAGATTTAGGTTAGATCTACATCTAGATCTAGACTAGATCTAGATCTAGTGCAGTTTTAACTAAACGATTCAGATAAATCTAGATTAGTGCAGTTTTAACTAAATGATTCAGGTAGATCTAGTGCAGTTTTAACTAAATGATTCAGGTAGATCTAGTGCAGTTTTAATTAAACGATTCAGACAGATCTAGTGCAGTTTTAACTAAACGATTCAGATAGATCTAGTGCAGTTTTAACTAAACGATTCAGATAGATCTAGTGCAGTTTTAATTAAACGATTCAGATAGATCTAGTGCAGTTTTAATTAAACGATTCAGATAGATCTAGTGCAGTTTTAATTAAACGATTCAGATAGATCTAGTGCAGTTTTAATGAAACGATTCAGATAGATCTAGTGCAGTTTTAACTAAACGATTCAGATAGATCTAGTGCAGTTTTAATTAAACGATTCAGATAGATCTAGTGCATTTAACATGGTGCATCACATAAATTTGTGAATTTCCCCCATCAGCTGACCAAGATTATAATACATGTATCTATACTGAAGATGCATATTATGCAGACAACAAAACAAAACGGAAAAAAAGAAGAAAAGAAAAGAAAGGAAAAGATTACATCTTAAACTTTGACTTTCTTGTAAGAAATAAGGAAGATTTCTAAAATTGGATGAATATGTGTGCCAGTGCTAGTCAAGGAGAAGGATAAAGTAAACATTTGATCGGTATTGATTTGTTTTTTAAAATGTCATTGATGTTCTCATTGTCTGCTGACCCAGGAAATATATTCTGTTTTTGTTCAACTTACTTCATGTCTCTTATTTCAAGAGCTTAAAGATTAGATTATTCTTTACAATGAAATTTAAAACTGAATTAGCATATTGCAGTTTTGTTTTTTCTTTTTTTTTTTTTTTACACAAGAAAGATGCGTAAGAAAAATGAAAAGGTTTGATGGATGGAAAGTTGGAATTTCATTTTATTGAAAAATAACAAAGTCACACCGAGTTTTAACATGGCTAAACATATCTTTTCAGACAGAACTCAGAAAGACAATAAGAAGACAAAAGCAACTGGATATCACAAAGAAAAGGAACATGTCTGTCCTGTCTTATTTGGTGGAGTTGTCATTCATTGTTGTTTAACATCGCTACACAGGGTAAAGAATCGCATGGATAAAGTTTGCAACGGGTAAAGTTCTCTAAACATCATGGTTTCCTGAAAACAACTAAAAATTCAAGAGAGTCTTTTGAAATCGGCAATGTTTTTTACAGAATAAATTAACTGAAACTGTCGGTGTTAAAGTAGGGTGGCATACTACATCTAGGATATATTTTGGGTGGAAATGTCTGTCCCTCCTCCATCGACATGGGGATAATGACAGCTATCGTTGAAGCAAAAACATGTATGAGTAAATTGTCCTAATTGATGACCCCGCTTATACCGTTTTCTCATAGTGACTTGAAATCATTGAAACACACATGTGATACTCTTCTAGATAATTCAAAATAATGCGCTCACTCTACAAACATAATCCTAAGGTCAATAAAACACATAAAAATTAGTTTAAAGTAATCAAAAATATGAAAGCCTGTATCTGTGTCTCCATATCTGTATCCGTGTCTCCACATCTGTATCTGTGTCTCCACATCTGTATCTGTGTCATCTGTACAACTGTATCTGTGTCTCCACAACTGTATCTATGTCTCCACATCTGTATCCGTGATGCCACATCTGTATCTGTGTCTCCCGCATCTGTATCTGTATTTTCACAACTGTATCTGTGTCTCCACATCTTTATCTGTGTCTCCACACCTGTATCTGTGTCTCCGCATCTTTATCTATGTCTCTACATCTATATCCGCGTCTCCACATCTGTATCTGTGTCTCCCACAACTATGTCTGTGTCTTCATATCTGTATCTGTGTCTCAACATCTGTATCCATGTCCCTAGATCTGTATCTGTGTCTCCACATCTGTATCTCTGTTTCCACATCTGTATCTGTATCTCAACATCTATATATGTGTCTCCACAACTGTATCTGTGTCTACACATCTGTATCTGTGTCTCCACATCTGTATCTGTGTCTTCATATCTGTATGTGTGTCTCAAATCTGTATCCATGTCCCTAGATCTGTATCTGTGTCTCCACATCTGTATCTGTATCTCCACATCTGTATCTGTGTCTCCACATCTGTATCTGTGTCTCAACATCTGTATTTGAGTCTTCAAATCTGTATCTGTGTCTCCACATCTGTATCCGTGTCTCCACATCTGTATCTGTGTCTCCACACCTATATCTGTGTCTCCACATCTGTATCTGAGTCTTCACATCTGTATCTGTGTCTCCGCATCTGTATCTGTGCCTCCTTGGTTGTCAACTGCCCTTCCTAGATAGGTGAAAGACGTAATCTCTTCGAACTGATGATTATCTATGATAAATATGTGGTTCTGTGGTGTTAATTTCAGTATTTGTACTATCCTTGGGTAGATCTTTAGTCCCATTTACTATTTACCTTCATCGTGCTTCTAGATCTGTTGTCTTTTTCTTTATCTGTTGATGGTTATGTGATTTAAATGCTAGATCATTTTCAAAGTCAAAATCATGGAATTGTGACCACATGGTTTACTGTATACTGTATTGTTTCCTGCTTTATTCTTCTCATTATCCAATCTTTTGGCAACATGAAAAGAAAGGAAGGGGGCGTACAACCTTGTTTCACACCTGTCTTTACTTAAAAGCCATCGGCCAATTGTCCTTCGTCAACACATTTGCATCTGAATGCATTGTAGGAATTTTTGATCGATAAGACAATCCTCTATGGGATACCTTAATGTCTCATAGTTTCCAGATATTTTTTCGGTCAATGCTTGTCGAACGCTTTCTTATAGTCAACGAAACAATTGATTAATATTGGCGTATTCCATTCAATGGATCGATCTACAATGATCCAAAGTTCACT
>JAXRKP010000007.1:77500-80000 GCA_037039925.1 Doris montereyensis | reverse complement strand
AAATACACTAAGGCAGGTGCTCGACTACCATGCATCTATCGAACAACACGCAGTCACCGATCGCCCATCAACGCCATGGCAGACAATAGTGACAGAGGAGATTAAACTACTCAAAGTTGAACGACTACGAGCAGAGAGAAAATGGCGCTCTACAAGCCTAGAGATTCACACACAAAAATCTACAAACAACTTAAACAACAAAACGAAGATACAGATTAAAGCTGCACAGGCTGAATATTATAACAGCAAAATCAATGAGTGCACAACTGCGTGCGGCCTGTTAATATAACCAGCAAAATGGCGGACATAGCCAGCAAATCTGACAAAGAAAATATTCCAACCGGTTACTCAGAGAATGAACTACCTCTGATGTATTTGGACATTATTTCAAGCATAAAGCGCATCTCATCAGAAACAGTCTCGACCAGCATCACCATTCAGCATCGACTTTCAAACGATTTGAGGGTGATATGATCTTCTGTGAATTCTCACTGGTCACCGAGGAGAAACTCAATATCCTCGAAGTTATGTTACCTTTATATATCAAAAGTGAAGTCAAAAAGGGAAAAAGGACAGAACAAACACGTGACGTTTCGGATATAACACTTCGTCAGACAACTCTAGATCTAAACCATAATTAAGGCATCACACAGTGTGATGTCAGAAGAAAAAAAGAAGGAAGAAACAAAGAAAAGGACAGTGATAGATGTCCAAAGACTAGTATGATAAAGAAGATAATATAAAATATCTAGATCTATATCTAGTGACAATAAAACAAGATAAATGTTTACGTTATCCATCTGTATTATCTAAAGTCTAGATTTCCCATCTACCTTGTTGAAAAATCGTTCAATTTCCTCGTCAGATAAACAAATTACCACTCACGCACTATCGTTAAAAAGAATGATGGATGGGAATTCTCTTGTTCGTTCCGTTGTTGACGAGCACAGGAATTTCTTTGAAGCAAACCACATAAAAACAACCAAATTCAATAGTCAATTCAATTCGAATTCAATAATACTTTATTGTCCTTTGAGACATTGTCTGTGTTTACACACCACAATAAAAAGAGAACAAAGCTGTACATCTCTAACTTTGACCACGTAACACCCAGGAACCACTGCACTCACAACCTCCATATTTCGCTTGCAGCTTTCATATAGCCTCTCAGGCTTTAGGTTCTTAGCGAATAAACTCTTGGATTGAAACAGTATTTTAATTGATTGGGAAAAAAGATTGTTTTGCCTGCGATCCACGAAACGTTTTATTGTTATTAGATCTAATTTCTCGATTTTCTGTCTTTACCATAGCACACCCGCATAACTTGAATATCGATTACTAATTCGATCTGATAATCAGACTTGATATCACCAGTAACCGAAACAGTGGTTTCTGAGGTAACAGCAGTCAAAGTTCAAGAAACCCACTTTTATAATAAAGTAAGTAAAGTAAAGGATTTTGCTCCTAGGCGAGTGCTTGAACCCATTTTGCACTTGGGTCGAGTGGGGAAAATGCGTGTTAAGTGTCTTTCCCAAGGAATACAACGTCGGGCCTGGCAGTGCCAGGATTCGAACTCCTCGCAGTGCTAGGATTCGAACTCGGGACCTCCTGATCCCCAGTCCGGCAGCCTAACTGCTCAGCCACCGGTGTTACTTTATAACAAAGAGAAACCATAATCCAAAATTATTTACGGGCATGCTTATTAAAAATGAAATACACATTTAAACACACTAAGAGGAGGACATAAAATGGTATTAGTTTTTAGATTGTATACAGTAGATTAAGCAAATATTATGTACACATGCACATATCTAGATTAATACAAATTATGGCAAATAACGTATTTCGGGGAAGGGGTGGATTATCACAGGAACCAACAATCTTGAGAATTTGTAGGTAAATATAAGACATAGTTTAGACGAAAGAATAAAAATAAAATGGAGTGAACAGTGTAAAACTCGACTGTGGTAAATAGCTATAGATAAGGGAAATATTTGAATAGAGTAAACTTTTGTCTCCATGATCACAAAGCATGGCAAATTTTAAGGTGGAATATAGTATATGTATTACGAAAGGTTCATATAGTTAATATTTTCTTGTCATTAGCTAAAATATGTAAGGCATGGGGAAGACAAGCTTTCCTGTTTCTCTCTCTATTGCATCTTATTTTTCTTCAAAATGACCCTCCCTAACTCTCCCTGTCCCTCCCTTACCCCGCCCCCTGACCTTGATGAAATAGAAATTTGGGCCTGAAGTGGGACATTTAATTTTCTTTTGGCAGCGATTTTGATACAGAAGAGATATAGTACGAAAATCTCACCTGAAATTACCCCCCCCCCCCCCCCCCCCCAAGCTGTTACACACCAAGGTAGACCACTTTCAATCAGTGTTTCAAAATGTATGGTAAAAAAGAACTACTATTTTATTCTCAACTCTCAGAAAGCTAATTTTTTAGAAGTAAATGTATAGCATTTAATTGATCTTGTTATCATTATCATCA
>JAXRKP010000007.1:35000-72500 GCA_037039925.1 Doris montereyensis | reverse complement strand
AATGATATAAAATGACTCTATTTTGACAGTAGTGATACAAGATAACATGAAAGCCCCATATGAACAAAGACGAGACAAATACAAGGAATAGACAGAAAAAATCCGGGCCACCATGGGGATCGAACCCGCGACCTCTGTGTCGGCACCCATCGCATCGCCATGAAAAGAAAGCGTGCAACCAACCGAGCTAACTACGCAGAAGCACAGATTTGTCATAGATAGTCACCAGTTCGAGGAGATTACATCTTTCACCTATATAGGAAGGATTATTAATTGACAACCAAGGAGGCACAGATACAGATGCGGAGGCACGGATCAGGAAGGGATAAGTCGCATAAATACAGCTTCGTAACGTCTGGAGATCTGGCAGCATTTCAACAATAACGACAACAACAACAACAACAGCAACAACAAACAACAACAGCAACAACAAAAATGCTTTCAAAATCCAACGTAAAGTCAGATTTTTTTATGTTGAGCTGAAAAATGGAACATCTTTAGAACTTTTTTTAACGAATCCTATCCAAGTTACAGACATTCATTAACATTATGTATACGAAACATTGTTGGAACCCACTGACCAGAAATGATCACGAATGAGAATAATATGTGCCTGAGAACAAAACAGACAGATGCTAATCAAGGACGAGGTAAGGAAACGGCTTTGGCGGTGGATAGGAGATAACGCGTTGAGGCGGCCACCATCAAATATCACACAACAAGCTCTATTCTGAATGCGTAGGGCCACAGACACTGGGTAAGACCAAATATCACAGGGTGGAGATTACTGGAGAGAGCACTGAACGACGTGGGGCTGGCTTGGACGTAAGTCGAAAAGGTGGCACAGGACAGAGCTGGATAATTCTTGTTGATGGTCTACGCTTCACGAGGGGTAACATGGCATGGTGATGATGATGGTGATGATGAGGGTGATGATGACGATGAGGATAATGATGATGATGATGATGATGATGATGGATGATGATGATGATGATGATGATGATGATGATGATAGGCCATTCAAGGATAGTGTTCTTACCAACCACCAATCGGGTTTGAGTGGGGAGTTTGAAATATTTGCAGTGTTCACGTAGTTAGATAGCGTAAACTCTAATGCAAGCTTACTAGATTACCGTTACAAGTAATACAAGTGATTGAGGCTTTTGTTGCATCGGCCAAACACTACACCCTTGATAAAATTACTATCGACAACAAGTTCATTACATTGATTTTTCCTTTCCCTATTTCGTATATTTTATCAAACGGTAACGTCCGACATATGCATTACGTCATTTCCTGTTTGTGGAGAAGGGAAATAATCAATGGTTACATATTACATGCACAGAATGGCACATCAATTGCAACCGATTAATATCACGCCAATAAAATGGATAATTTGTAAAACGTATGAAGGAGCAAAAGGGGATGGATACCAACTGATGTCAATTTTAGATCATAACTACATACCACTACCAGGTAGATTATACCAGGCTTTTGTCTTTTCGATTACTTTAAAATTATTTTGATGTGTTTTATTGACCTTACGATTATGCCTGTAGAGTGAACGCATTATTTTGAATTATCTAGAAGAGTATCATTGTGTGTTTCAATGATTTCAAGTCATTATGAGAAAACGGTGTAAGCGGGGCCATCAATTAGGACAATTTACTCATACACGGTTTTGCTTCAACGATAGTTGTCATCATCCCCATGTCGATGGAGGAGGGGCAGGTATATTATAGGTATTTATTCACCACATAGCATAAAGTAATTTTCTGCTATTACCAGCAACTTATTTTCAGGAAACCATGGTGTTGAGAGAACTTTACCCATTGCAAACATTATCCATGCGATTCTTTACTCTGTGTAGCGATGTTAAACGACAATGAATGATAACTCCACCAAATAAGACAGGACAGACATGTGTCGTTACCTATTTAGAGACCACCCAGCGATCGATTTGTTCCTTTTCTTTGTGATATCCAGTTGCTTGTGTCTTCTTGTCGTCTTTCTGAGTTCTGTCTGTACAGATATCTTTAGCTATCTCTACTCGGTGTGATTTTTTTCAATAAATGAAATTCCAACTTTTCCATCCAATGTTTGCTTGTTGCAGAGAAGGAAATAAAAGGGGGAAACAGTTTCTGAGACTGACGAGAAAAGAAAGACAAGAAGATTAAGACAAAGATTGCATGGGATATAGATCAAGAGACATCTAGACTTAGATCTAAATGTAAACACCATGCACACAAACAAGCACATCATGAAGAAATGTGTTACTAAAATGGCAATAAGAGACTAGATCTAGATCTAGTGTCCGGTTGGATACTGGTCGCTTTAACATCTATCCACCCGGACTCCGCCAAATTTCAGCCAGCAGAGTAGATTTTTTTACATCTGACTTGTTACTGCTCAAGACATGACAAAGTTGTTTGACTTGTTACTGGCTGAAGACATGACAAAGTTGTCTGACTTGTTACAAGCTGAAGACATGACAAAGTTGTCTGACTTGTTACTAGCCAAAGACATGACAAACTTGCCTGAATTGTTACTAGCTAAAACATGACAACGTTGTCTGACTTGTTACTAGCCAAAGACATGACAAACTTTCACGACTTGTTACTAGCTAACGACATGACAAACTTGTCTGAATTGTTACTAGCTGAAGACATGACAAACTTGTCTGAATTGTTACTAGTTGAAGACATGACAAAGTTGTCTGAAAGTGAATTGTTACTAGCTAAAGACATGACAAACTTGTCTGAATTGTTACTAGCTAAAGACATGACAAAGTTGCTTGACTTCTTACTAGCTAAAGACATGACAAACTTGCCTGAATTGTTACTAGCTAAAGACATGACAAACTTGTCTGAATTGTTACTAGATAAAGACATGACAAACTTGTTTGACTTGTTACTAGCTAAAGACATGACAAACTTGTCTGAATTGTTACTAGCTATAGACATGACAAACTTGTCTGAATTGTTACTAGCTAAAGACATGACAAAGTTGCTTTTACGTGTTACTAGCTAAAGACATGACAAACTTATCTGAATTGTTACTATCTAAAGACATGACAAACTTGTCTGAATTGTTTCTAGCTAAAGACATGACAAAGTTGTCTGACTTGTTACTGCTGAAGACATACAAAGTTGTCTGACTTGTTACTAGCTAAAGACATGACAAAGTTGTCTGACTTGTTACTAGCTAAAGACATGACAAAGTTGTCTGACTTGTAACGAGGTGAAGACATGACAAAGTTGTCTGACTTGTTACTAGCTAAAGACATGACAAACTTTCACGACTTGTTACTAGCTAACGACATGACAAACTTGTCTGAATTGTTACTAGCTGAAGACATGACAAACTTGTCTGAATTGTTACTAGCTGAAGACATGACAAACTTGTCTGAATTGTTACTAGCTAAAGACATGACAAACTTGCCTGAATTGTGACTAGCTAAAGACATGACAAAGTTGTCTGACTTGTTACTAGCTAAAGACATGTCAAACTTGTCTGAATTGTTATTAGCTAAAGACATGACAAACTTGTCTGAATTGTTACTAGCTAAAGGCATGACAAAGTTGCTTGACGTGTTACTAGCTAAAGACATTACAAACTTGTCTGAATTGTTACTAGCTAATGACATGACAAAGTTGGCTGATTTGTTACTATCTAAAGACATGACAAAGTTGCCAGATGTGTTACTAGCTAAAGACATGACAAAGGGGCCCGAATTGTTACTAGCTAAAGACATGACAAACTTGTCTGAATTGTTACTAGCTAAAGACATAAGACAGTTGTCTGACTTGTTACTAGCTAAAGACATGACAAACTTGTTTGACTTGTTACTAGCTAAAGACATGACAAACTTGTCTGACTTGTTACTAGCTAAAGACATGACAAACTTGTCTGACTTGTTACTAGCTAAAGACATGACAAACTTGTCTGACTTGTTACTAGCTAAAGACATGACAAACTTGTCTGACTTGTTACTAGCTAAAGACAAGACACACTTGCCTGACTTGTTACTAGTTAAAGACAAGCTTGCCTGATCACGCGTCTTTTTGCTACAATTAGGTAATTTCCTGACGTTACAGACTCGTAGCAAATCAACTCCTTGCCTTTTAAATTTATGTAAGGATGAAGCCCTACCTTGACTTACCTTGTTCATCCACACGAAGAAAGGCTGAAGTCCGGCAATTTTGATGCCGACTTGGACAAAAAAAGAAAAGAACGTTAAACATGTGTCGTCATCGGGTACCTGCCCGACCGGGGTAAGTTTACCATAGATCTACATCTAGACCTAAAGTCTACATTTTACATCTAGATTGTAGGCTACATCTAGACCTAAATCTAGAACTTTTCTAGAACTAGTCGATTTCAGATCTAACCTAATCAAGATCCTGATAAGACTTTAATTTGATTTGATTTACCCACATCCACAACTGCCGTGATCTCGGGTGTTGTGTTAGGCTTTTCTTTTTTTTTTTAATGTTGCCCAGACAGCCATGTAAACAGTCAAGGGATTTGTAACGTGCTCAGTTGTTATATGCACACCGGACCTCCTTTTCATCGTCCATTTCCAATGGGATTAGGTGTCAATCCACCTACCTGGACCAGGGAGGTAGATTTTGCTCGAAAAAAACGAGAACGTATTTCAACCGTTGGCGGGCTTGAACCCATTACCTTTTGATTGAGAGGCCGACACCTTACATCTGGACTACCGAGCTTTCCCCCCCCCCCGATAAGAGTAGATCTAGCTCTAGGTATATATTATAGGGCTGCATACCGATAAGATTAAATCTAGCTCTAGGTATATATTATAGGACCGCATACTGATAACATTAGATCTAGCTCTAGGTATATATTATAGGGCCACATACCGATAAGATTAGATCTAGCTCTAGGTATATATTATAGGGTTGCATACCGATAAGATTAGATCTAGCTCTAGGTATATATTATAGAGCCGCATACTGATAAGATTAGATCTAGCTCTAGGTATATATTATAGAGCCGCATACTGATAAGATTAGATCTAGCTCTATGTATATATTATAGGGCGCATACCGATAAGATTAGATCTAGCTCTAGTTATATATTGCAGGGCAGCACACCGATAAGATTAGATCTAGGTCTAGGTAGCCTATATATTATAGGGCCGCATACCGATAAGATTAGGTATAGCTCTAGGTAGCCTATATATTATAGGGTCGCATACCGATAAGATTAGATCTATCTCTAGGTATATATTATAGGGCTGCATACCGATAAGATTAGATCTAGCTCTAGGTATATATTATAGGGATAAGATTAGATCTAGCTCTAGGTATATATTATAGGCCGCATACCGATAAGATTAGATCTAGCTCTCGGTATATATTATAGGGCCGCATACCGATAAGATTAGATCTAGCTCTAGGTATATATTATAGGGCCGCATACCGATAAGATTAGATCTAGCTCTAGGTATATATTATATAAACGCATACCGATAAGATTAGGTCTAGCTCTAGGTAGCCTATATATTATAGGGCCGCATACTGATAAGATTAGATCTAGCTCTAGGTATATATTATAGGGCCGCATACCGATAAGATTAGGTCTAGCTCTAGGTAGCCACCTATATATTATAGGGCATACCGATAAAATTAGATCTAGCTCTAGGTATATATTATACTGATAAGATTAGATCTAGCTCTAGGTATATATTATAGGGCCGCATATTGATAAGATAGCTCTTGGTATATATTATAGCATACTGATAAGATTAGGTCTAGCTCTAGGTAGCCTATATATTATAGGGCCGCATACCGATAAGATTAGATCTATCTAGGTATATATTATAGGGCCGCATACCGATAAGATTAGATCTAGCTCTCGGTATATATTATAGGGCCGCATACTGATAAGATTAGATCTAACTCTAGGTATATATTATAGGGCCGCATACCGATAAGATTAGGTATAACTCTAGGTAGCCTATATATTATAGGACCGCATACTGATAAGATTAGATCTATCTAAGTAGCCTATATATTATAGGGCCGCATACTGATAAGATTAGATCTAGCTCTAGGTAGCCTTTATATTATAGGACCGCATACTGATAAGATTGATCTAGCTCTAGGTAGCCTTTATATTATAGGACCGCATACTGATAAGATTAGATCTAGAGGTCTTTATATTATAGCATACTGATAAGATTAGATCTAGCTCTAGGAAGCCTATATATTATAGGACCGCATACTGATAAGATTAGATCTAGCTTTAGATAGCCTATATATTATAGGGCCGCATACTGATAAGATTAGATCTAGCTTTAGGTAGCCTTTATATTATAGGGCCGCATACTGATAAGATTAGATCTAGCTCTAGAAGCCTATATATTATAGGACCGCATACTGATAAGATTAGATCTAGCTCTAGGTAGCCTATATATTATAGGACCGCATACTGATAAGATTAGATCTAGCTTTAGGTAGCCTATATATTATAGGGCCGCATACTGATAAGATTAGATCTAGCTTTAGGTAGCCTATATATTATAGGACCGCATACTGATAAGATTAGATCTAGCTCTAGGTAGCCTATATATTATAGGACCGCATACCAATAAGATACACGTATAACGCGATCGATGCACATCTCGATGAGCCTTGCCAAACCTTATACGAGGGTTTAGTAATTGAGGCGCCAAATTCAAAAAGGTTTACCAGGCCTTGTTATTTTCTGTCAGGGTTAACTCCCTTAGCCTTTAGTCATGTAAGACCAGTCTGCAAGGCAGCAGGTTGTTATTTTCTGTCATGGTTAACTCCATTAGCCTTTGGTCAGTCAAGACCGGCCTGCAAGGCAGCAGGTTGTTTTCTTTCAGGTTAATTCCCTTAGCCTTTTGGTCAGCAAAAACCTTCCTGCAAGGCAGCAGGAGACTCGTGGAGGGCGGGATCATCTACTCCCCGTACAGGGCTTACCAGTCAACTGCCCGGATATATACATATATGTATATATATATATATATATATATATATATATATATATATATATATATATATATATATATATAAAGGGTAATGACAATTTTCTCTAGATCTATATGTTGACGAAGGCGTAGACACAATTCAGAAACACCAATGCTCAATTAATAATGACAACAAAGACGTTTTTATTATACTCACAGTCGAGAGTCAATCAATAAAGTGAAGCAATTTTACAATGCTGGCACATAAAGGGGAAATCACAGTCTTGTACTTCTCTCGCACTTGTCGAATCTGTTTCTCGCACTCTCTCAATCGCAGATAAACTGCCCTTTTATACTTAAGAACAAAGACTCTTCCAGAAATGAAAATTTTCGGAACGTTCAAGACAATACAAGAAAGGTCGATATCATTACACACGTGTCCTCTTTCTAGACATAAAGAGATCAAATACTAGGGCGCATCAAAACGGGTACGTCACAATCTCTAGAGACTTCCATACGCTAAGGTCGATTACGTCATGTGTTTTCATTTACTTCGGGAAATATCCTTCAAAGAAACAAGTAAATTTTTTACATCACTCCCTCCTTAAAACGGACATCTCAAATCGTAATAACAAGGTATGTGAACATATATTATTATATACAGAGAGTTCTTAAAATCATGAAACATGGCATACAATAAAGTGCTTTGTATTTCAAGTAATCAACACACACAGTACGTGCTCATAACTCACAACCTTGTAGCTATATTACACATTAGCAATAGAATATTTCAAATCATGAAATCATATCAAGAGCTGAGAAATCTTAAAGTCTCAAATAATAAATACAAGCAAATGCCTCCAACTCATTATCACACAATGAAATATTACACAATAGTGTTATACATCATATAAAACACTATCTGTGTTTTGAAATAAACAATAACAATTCGAACGTCAGTTTAATATCTCACCAATGTCATCCTTTAATATAATTAGTAAACGATTCATCCAGTCACCTAAGGATATCAATTACACCACCCGACTTAAGAAATCTTCCCCGACATTATCCTTTCCTTGAACATGCTGAATCCTAAAGTTATAGCTCTGCAAAAACAAAGCTCATCTCATGATTTTAGGGGATGCGAACTTAATAGCATGGATATACTCAAGACGCCGGTTGTCAGTCTGCAATACAAACTGTCTACCATACAAATATACCTGAAACCTCTTGACTGCCCAAATAATTGCACGACATTCCCGTTCTATCACTGAGTATCTTACTTCACGTGATAACAACTTTCTACTTGCAAAAGCATTCTGGTGTAAAACACCAAATTGTCTTCCTGTGTGAAAGTAACACCAGTACCACGATCAGAAGTATCTGTAAGACAAACTCTTTTTTCACATCAGATAAATACAACACAGGTTTGGATACAATTACACCTTTCAAATATAAATAGGCTTTTTCTTGAAGGATCATTCGATTCAATCAAATCGATGTTGGCCCTTTCTCAACAAATCTGACAAAGGCGCTGCAACAGCAGCAAAAAATTAATGTCATGATAATAGCCGATTAATCCGCTAATCCTCGACTTGCTTCTTGGTGGTTGGTCTTGGAGCATCCCTCACTTTGGAGATGTTGTTCTCTGAAGTTGACACCTTTCTTGAGTGAATGTCCCACAAACTCGATCTCCTTGGTTGTCTCACTGTCAGGCCATCTTATGCAACATCTGAAAAGCTCCTCCTGGTACACATATGCTCCTCCCAAGTCTCTGTATACACCAGTAATCATCCACATCCGCCGTCACGTGGTCCATGCGGTCCAGCAGTCTCTTCATGGCCCTGCTCAGCGTCGCTCCAGAGTTCATCATGCCGAATGGCATCTGGACAAACGTCTACTGTTTTCCCATTTACAGTCCTTTCCCTGACTTACACCAGTAACCTTTACTCAGGTCGATCTTGAAATAGTTGTCACCAACTAAATTCTGCATTTTCAGGATGGGCTAATGGATATGGAATCAAATACTGAGCTTGTTAAGTCACGATAATCAGATCCGATCAACAGCACTTATTCACTTCAATTGGTAACAGCACACATAATTTGTCACCAGAGCTGATTTCAGGTTTTCTTTTGAGAGCACCTTTTGCAGGCGCGGAACTGGCGTACGATGTTAAATCGATGCGATGATCCGTGAGTTGACAACTTTAAGGTCCTCTGCCGATGTCCCATCCGTCGTCGAAATCATTGTCCTCGACTACAGCCACGCGACTTCGATAGGTTTAATCACGTGCCGCTGTCCGTCGTTGAAAGCTTGCTGGTTATCCTCAATACAGAGGATGGCTGAAAACGGTCGACGTGAAACTCCCCAGCCGTCGTATCGCCGACGCACTCGTTCACCGCTGCCGTCGTGCAGGCATCACCTCCTCCACGGGTTTCATTACGCCGCTGGAGTCCATCGCCGGCACCACCAATGCCCGTCGACGCCTCTGCCTCCTTGCTGATGCGTTGTTGTCTCGCCGATGCTACAAACGTTGCGCCTGTTTTTCTAGCACCCGTGTCGACGTTTCTATCAATCCGAGAGATAAAGCGCTTCAGCCAGTTTGCGTGAAGTATCTTTATCTTGTTCTGCATTTTCACATTGTACTCATTGATCCCAACCACTGATACCGTTTCAAGGGTACATTTCCATCGCAACAGCAACTTATTCGTGTCAATTGGTAACAGCACACATAATTTGTCACCAGAGCTGAACTTTCTCAGTTTTGCCTTTCTGTTGTAATACTTCCTCTGGCAAATTTTACAGGCGCGGCAATATCTCGCGACATCTCCTTCTACTCCAGGCCAGTAGACAGTATTGATGACTTTATCTCTCATCTTCTGAGCTCCTTGATGTCCTCCCATAATAGACATATGAGCCTCCGACATCGCATAGTTCCACAATCTCCGTGGCGAAACTACCTGCCTTACACTTGTTCCTTGGCCGCCGGCCTCATAAATTCTGTACACGACACCTTGTCGCTTTTCGTACTGTAGCCTCTGCCAGCTTCACTATTGCCTGGTCTTCCTCTTGCAGTCGAATCAGTTCCCTCCGATCGACGCCTACGTGCCTCTCCACCTTAGGCACCTGCAATCTAGCTTTCTCTTTCTTCCGTCCTGCCTGGGCTCTCGTTGCTACTCCTCCCACCATCAAGGTATCTGGATCGTCAAGATTCCTTGCTCCATCCACGTTTCTAACAACTAGATCAAATGACATCAGGGAAACATATGTCACCTTTGTCTTCAGGGTACGGTGTCTTCACTTCGATTACTGCTTCCTACGCCAGCAGCATCGTGTCATCAATTTTCGCTATAAAACACTTCTTTCCAGTGAGCTCCTCATCTCTCACTAACCTCCGACGCACGATGATAACGCCTTCACAGCCCACGTCTCTCAAGACATCAACCTCCTGGTCTCCTATAAGACCCCACAACACCGTTAGCCTCGTATCCTCAACAGGTCTACTCGTGCTGCAAATTCCACAATTTGTTACCACTGACATGCTCAGCTGTAGCATCCCGTCCGTAATCTCGGGTTTGACGTTCATCATCGCGTCCTCCGTCAAATCTTCCTCCGCGGACCGATTCCATGCTTCTGATTCCATGTTTGATTCCACTGCACCCATGCTTTTGATTCCATGCTTCTGATTCCATGCTTCTGATTCCATGCTTCTGATTCCATGCTTCTGATTCCATGCTTCTGATTCCATGCTTCTGATTCCATGCTTCTGATTCCATGCTTCTGATTCCATGATTCCATGCTTCTGATTTCTGATTCCATTCCATGCTTCTGATTCCATGCTTCTGATTCCATGCTTCTGATTGCTTCTGATTCCATGCTTCTGATTCCATGCTTCTGCTTCCATGCCCCTCCATGTACCTCCGCCTGTCGTTGATTCCATGTTTCTGATTCCATGCTTCGATGGTCATAATCTTCGTCCATTCCTGATTCCATGTTGGCCTTGATTCCATGTCTGATTCCTCCGCCAGTTCCAACTTTTTCATCTATGCTTCTGATTCCCTTGATTCCATTCCATGCTTCTGATTCTGATTCCATGGCTTCATCTCCATGTCTGATTCCTCTTCTGATTCCATGCTTCTGATTCCATGCCCTCACAGTACCTTTCCGTATGGCCGTGTTTCCCACTCTTATAATATCTGAGGTCATAATCTCGTCTATCTCCGCCAGTTCAAACACAACTTTTCATCGTATGGCCTCGTTTCCCACTCTTATAATATCTGAGGTCATAATCTCGTCTATCTCCGCCAGTTCAAACACAACTTTTCATCGTATGGCCTCGTTTCCCACACTTAAAACATTTGACTTCCCGGTCTTTGCTTCCTCGAGCTTTACATTCCATCGATGTATATTCAGGCCTCCCACACTTGATACATGCTGTAGTATTTGCATATCTCCGCATTACTTCTTTTTGCGTCCCGTCCATTACTGCAGACACGTTGCCTTGTACTGCTACTCAACTGTCGGTTCCGTGTTGTTAAGAAATCATCTGCTCTTTCTGCCACACCTTCAAGTAAGGATAGTTTCTTCTCGGGGATATGTGTCGCCAGAAAGTTTCGCCATAAGAAACGGATGGAGAAGAGAAATCTGGCCGACGTTTTTGAGCGCTTTGTTAACTGGAAAGGCCTTGGACTGATTTTCAAGCCTATCTAAGGATATGTGTCGCTAGATCGTCCGGCAGGTATCCATAAATTGTTCCAGAACAAAGAGCTCTCTTAGGTCGTTATAGCTTTTGTCAACTTCCGCTAACCCCAGCCATCTTTGAAGGTGTTTTGAGCTTCACACTAAATATACTTGAATTTTTTGCATCCTCTGGCTTGCAGTTACGAAACATTTGCCAATATCCATCCATTGTCAGGTTGTAACTGCAAGCCAGAGGATGAAAAAAATTCAAGTATGTGTTTTCAGTTACTTCGGGAAATAAAATTCATAGAAACAATACAAAGGAGCCTCAGTGGAGTGAAGTTAAAGGTGAAAACGACAATAAGTGACAACTCCACCTATAAAGACAATACAAACACGTGACGTTCGGGTTTGACCCTTCGTTAGACAACAAACGAGAAATATCTAAAATCTAGATCTAGATATAAGCACTACCTAAGGCATCACACAATGTGATGTGAGAAGAGAAACAAAAAGGAGGAAGAAAGAAAGAAAAAGATAGTGATGATAAGAAGAATAAGTAGAAGGGAAAGTGAAGCATATACAGGAGCGAGAATGGAAGGTTCAGATCTAGAATGAAGTAAAAATATGAAAATAAGTAAGTAATGAAAGGCGAGAAGGAGATAGAGAGAAGGAGAGAGAGAGAGGGAAAAAAAGAAAAAAGGAGACAGAAAGAGAGAGAGAGAGAGAGAGAGAGAGAGAGAGAGAGAGAGAGAGAGAGAGAGAGAGAGAGAGAGAGAGAGAGAGAGAGAGAGAGAGAGAGAGAGAGAGAGAGAGAGAGAGAGAGAGAGAGAGAGAGAGAGAGAGAGAGAGAGAGAGAGAGAGAGAGAGAGAGAGAGAGAGAGAGAGACAGAGACAGAGACAGAGACAGAGACAGACAGAGAGACAGAGAGAGAGAGAGAGAGAGAGAGAGAGAGAGAGAGAGAGAGAGAGAGAGAGAGAGAGAGAGAGAGAGAGAGAGAGAGAGAGAGAGAGAGAGAGAGAGAGAGAGAGAGAGAGAGAGAGAGAGAGAGAGAGAGAGAGAGAGAGAGAGAGAGAGAGAGAGAGAGAGAGAGAGAGAGAGAGAGAGAGAGAGAGAGAGAGAGAGAGAGAGAGAGAGAGAGAGAGAGAGAGAGAGAGAGAGAGAGAGAGAGAGAGAGAGAGAGAGAGAGAGAGAGAGAGAGAGAGAGAGAGAGAGAGAGAGAGAGACATGAGAAACAAGAACAAAAGAAGACAACTATAAGACTAGATCTATATCTCACTGGGTCTAGAGAAAATACAATGATCGAGAATGAATGAAAGGAAGTATCAATCAAGGCAAAAATGTACAATAAAGGTGCGAAATGTATACAATTGACATATGTATCGATACAATTAAGGGGATAGAGTAAACGACTTATCTGAAATGCCAGATAGCACTAGCAGATATGCTTTTGAAGCTTCAAGGTCTTAAGAATTGCCTCTTTAGTGATGAAGCTGTGTGTATTCCGCAAAATTGCTTCCGGTAGTGGTGAACATGGAGAAACGTGGAAAAATGCCTACCATAGATAAGCACACGGGGGACGAACTGCCGGAGGGACCCAACTTTGCCCAGGATGGGAAGGGGGGGCAGGGTGAGGGTGGGATATTTTCATGGGGGTGGTAGTGGGGTGGATGGGGTATGGTGGAGGATGGTGAAAGGTCAGGGTAGTGATAGCGTTTGCCTGACTGTGGGAGGTCCTCCAGAGAAAAATTATACGAATTGGTGTAAGACGTTCACACCATCAGGGTTGATTGTGCCCAATCTTAATATAAGTTGGTTCTCTATTGACTTCCTAGAATCACCCTCTGCCGGTGCATGACCTGAGAATACACACTTTCAGGTCATGGGTTTCTCCATGACCCGGTCCATTAAAATGTAAAAGCATCGGCTTGCTTTCGCAGTTTTCAATATCTCTCATGTGATGGCAAATCTGTTGGAGAGTTGCAAGCCAGTTTCTCTGATATAGGCCATTCCACAATGCCTGCAGCGAAGAACATAAATGACATAGCGAGAGGCGTAGGACAATTGTCATCCCCTGCCCAGGTCTGTCTAAGGAACTTGATGGTTGTGGAGCCGTCTACAAAGGGGCATGTCTTGCAGTTAGGGCTTTCAGATCGGATTGTGCCCGACGGCGAGGAGTGAGTAGAGAGGCGACTGTGCACAATGATATCCTGAAGGCTAGTGTGTCTCTTGAAGGCAATTAAAGGAAAGGAAGGGAAAACACGTCTAGTCTCGTCACTAGCGTGTAGAATTGGCAGGTTCTTGTGGACATACATACAACCAGACAGACGGACAGACAGACAGAGACAAACACAGATAGAGACATACATACATACATACATACATACATACATACATACATACATACATACATACATACATACATACATACATACATACATACATACACACACATACATATATACATACATACATACATACATACATACATACATACATACATACATACATACATACATATACACATACGTACATAGAGACAGACAGACAAACAGACAGAGATGGACACAAAAAGAAACGGAGAGACAGAGGAAAAGGCAGTGTCAGAGACAGAGACAGAGACACAAACATACAGACATACATACAGAAAGACAGAGACGGAGACAAAGAGACAGATAAAGACAGAGAGACACAGACAGACAGACAAACAGACAGAGACTGAGACACAGACGGAGACGGGGACAAAGATGGAGACAAAGACAGAGGGACACAAACAAACATACAGACAGACATATACGGAGACAGAGACAGAGTGACACAGAAAGACAGACAGACAGACAGAAAAAAGGACAGAGACATACAGAAACAAAGCGACACAAACAGACAAACAGACATATAAACAGGCAGACAGACAGAGACACAGAAATGTTTTCTCTGCCAACTTTCAAGTAGCGTCAAAATCTACATGAAAGTCCGGCAATGTATGTTTGTAGTAAGTTTGATTTATTGTTACAACGTGAAGCTTAAAAACACAACTCAGATAAATGTAGGAACAACATATAACTAAACAGAACAATGAGCTGACGATACATAATTATAACTTGGGAGTTTTTAATCGATCAAAAAAATAATTTAAAAGGTGCAAAAATTTGAAATTTCACCACTCGAGATCAAATCAAAATGTAAGGAGAACTTTGTATTAATATGTTACTTCTTTTCATTTTTTTTTCGTGAAACGCTGGTTTAAAAAAGTTTAATTGCAATGATGCACAGGCCCAGCGTCCAAGCAGTAAAACTCAGCTGCGAACTGCTATCATATCCCCTGTACTCGAACACGTTGGAATGCACACCCTTGCAGACAACACGATGCGCCTCGAGATCATTCTTGGGACAGGAAGATGGCATTATTTGCTCAAGGAAAACGTCGGATAAAACCTTGGATGTCTGGCACCCACAGTCAACGAAATCTCTCTTGATGCAGTCTATTGCGATTGACATTTGCCTGAAGAGACAAAGACATTGCGCATGGAATTAGCAAGGCGATCAATTCATTTCAAATACTACAATACCATCAAGCAGAATATTCTCAGGCCGTTTAAAAGATTTGATAATGACGTCAACTTTCATTTCCTCACACTCACATCACAAAAAACATAGGACAGACGTTATCCTCCCCCCTCCCCTCCCCCATTCAAAACCATAAAACCGTAGCATTAAAGTAGGATAGACATACAATATTTTATTTTTCGAAACAACTAAATCGTTAGGATTTAGGATATACATTCAATCTTTTCAAAACAACTAAATCGTTAGGATTTAGGATATACATTCAATCTTTTTCAAAACAACTAAATCGTTAGGATTTAGGATATACATTCAATCTTTTCAAAACAACTAAATCGTTAGGATTTAGGATATACATTCAATCTTTTCGAAACAACTAAATCGTTAGGATTTAGGATATACATTCAATCTTTTCAAAACAAAACTACCAAACGATAGGACAGACATTACATTGTTTTTAAATCAGAACCTCCTAAGCGTGGAACAGACCTTTAATAATAGTCAAATAAATATATATCATAGCAAAACATTGGGTTTACATTCAAGTCAAAGATATACCATGACAGTGCAATACATTTGGGTTCAGTTTTGACTGTCGTACTTCATAGAGTCCCCACTCATGCTTGGACCATGTGAGGACACCTCACCATCTCCCAAAGGAGTTGATTATTTTGGCTCTTGTCTGTGTTTCTGTTTTTTTAAATTTTTGTATGGGATAGGGGTGTTAGCCCCATGCCCAAACTCTGACCTGGAGGATCTTCTGTGCCATTTAGTCGCCTCTTACGGCACGCTAGCATCACGTTGGAAATATTCTAGCACGATCGCTGCGGATTGACCGGTGAAGAACGTTGGGTTCACATTCAAGTTATAGAAATACAAGTACAAAGCAGAAAACACAGGCTGCTATTCACATTTGGAACAAATGCCCCCCTCCTCCTCACCCACCCAATATCATACATAGCATGGAAAGCCATCTCGTTAACAGGGTGTGGGTAACATAGTTTGTAGGGCGTTTTCTTTTAATGGCTAGGCGCTGAGTACCAACGAGGAGGTCTTGGATTCGATTCTATTTGGTGCCTAACGATTTTTGTTGCTGTTTATTCCTTTGTGTCTGTCTCAATTATTTTTCTTACAGAGCTTTAATATTGATTTTATATTTCTTATTCATCGCTTTCGGCATACCCCTTTGCTCATTGTTGTCTTTACTCATCTTACCACAGACTTACGTGCATGTTGGTGTCGTTGCACGTACTCCTTTCGATATACACTTTTTTAAAGCTTTGACGTTTTGGGTCATGCACTTGACATTATAATCTGTGAAATATTTTGTAAAAAATGCATTCAAATTTCAATGTTGCATTCCAAACACACTCACACTAATAAAAACATTATTAAAACATAAGATATTTCCTAGAAAGATGTGTTTGTAGTACTTTTTAAAAAAAAGATTTCAAGACTGGTTGCAACTCTCATAGATGAAGGTAAAGCATTCCATATCTGTGGTCCAATTTTTCCAAAACTTCTATCTCCGAAACGTTTCGAGTGACTTTTCTGGAATCGTCAATAATTTAGAATTTTGAGATCTTACCGCACGAGGCGGTTCATATGGGAAGAGTAAATTTTGAATCTAGATAGGGGCAGCAGACTGCAGTGATTTGTAACAAAAAAGATAAATCTTGTAATCGATTTTGCCCTTACTGGAAATCAGTGAAAGGCTTTCAACAAATCTCTGGAACTACTGTCGAATCTGGTCTTGCCTAGAACCGACCTTGCCACATAATTTTGTACCCCTTTGAGCTTTTCTGTCCTCGCATCTGTACTATCCGCATAAAGAGAGATGCAATAGTTCAATCAGGACAAAACGAAGTACACAACAAGCATTTTGATAGATTTTTGTGAGAGCAGAGATTTCATGTGTGAAATCTTGCGCATCTCAATGCACATTATTTTTACACTAGGCTCAATTTAGTGGTCCATTGAAAGTGTACTACCAAGAAGGTTTCCCAGATTTTTGGCCAAATTTGAAGAGGATACGCTCACATTAGCAATATTAATAGATTTGAGGTCTATTTTTTTTAATTTTGAGTCCATGGGACATAAAAGAACCTCAGTTTCTGCTTCATTTAAATTCACTTAATTTTTTGTCATCCATGATTTCAAAAATAGACTACACTTTTCAATGTCCACGTTGAGGGAGTCGAGATGTTTTAAAGATACATCTTTGTACAGCTGTATATCATCTGCATACATGTGATAGTGGGTGTCATGCTTTCTAATGACTCAAAGGCAGAGTGTACAAACTTTATAAAATTGGGCCGAGAACAGAACCTTAAGGAACACCATACTTTACAGGGAATTTTTCATAAATGTTTCTGTTGACAGAGACAGATTGAGTTCTACCTGTAAGAAGGAGTCAAACCAAACTAGGACAGTGCCTGTAATGCCAAATTTAAGGGATAGCTGTCCTAACAAAATAGCAGGATCGACTGTCAAGGGCAGCAGACACGTCCAAGAGTGTGATAACAGCACTATTCCCATTATCCCATGAAACAAATACATCATTGACAATTTCAACTACGCATTTTCAGTGCTATGAGGGAGTCAAGGGGACCTTTGTTGGGGATGACAGAATCAAATGTGAGCTTCTGAGACATTTTTGTAAGTAAAAAGAGTGCGATCATAATTCTGAATGATTGACTCAATATCAGCATCAGAAAAGTCCTCATCATGATGGTCTAAGTCTAGTCTAATTTTAAAGACTTTTTCGATAAAGAATTGGCCAAAACGCTTGGTGAGTTCTTCAGGTAAGAACTTTGAGGAAAGACGTGACGCATTGGAGATTCCTTTCAATTTGCTCGAAGTGGAAAAAAAGGGCCTTAGTGCTTTAACATTGAGTTATTTTCTCTTCCAGGTGGTTTCTTTTCTCATTGACTATGATTTCTTTCAACCAATTAACGCTGTCGTGGTAGGTCTTCCGATCAGCAGCGAGTTTTGATTTTCTCCATCGTCTTTCAGCAGCACATCGACATTTGCCTAGCTGTTTTTATTCTGTCTGTGCGCTGTGTCACCGATGGTCTCTCATTGACCAACCTTTTCCTGAGAGGCGCGTGCTTGTCTAAGGCATCTCTCAGAACAGCATTGTATATTTCAGCTTGATCTACATTTGCATGTCGCTCATTTCAAAAACAGTGTCCTGGATTGTTTGTTGAATTACGTCTTCGATATTTCTAAAGACAATCTATTTCATAGGGTATATGATTTCGAGTGATTCAATGCAGAAGGCGATGACGAAATAGTAGGGATTTGAGCGGCGGGTGGTCGGACAGTATTATGTCTCTGACTCAACGTCCGAGATGGCGGTCGGGTTATTTTGTCACGACCCAGTCAAGCGTGTGCCCAAGTGAGTGTGTTGGTGACTCGATTATTTGGTGTCCTTGGTGAATGGTCAGTAAGGTTGCCATGTGTCCTTGTTCGTCGAAGTCGATATTTAAGTCGCCAAGATGGACGCAGCGATTTGATTCCGTTGTGATGTTGTCGAGAAGGTCGGCATACTCTTCTAGAAACAATTTGTGTGTTATTTTATTGGATGTGGAGGGAGAGGGGTTGATAAATACACACTTATGTGCGTCTGTTCTTGGATTTTGATGGTACATATGTTTTTCTTGTATATAACGCAAATGCCTCCGCCACGTCCGTTCCCTCTCGGCCGGCTGTAATACGTGTAGCCACATGGGGTCACTCCTTGCATAATTACCTCATCGCCATCATCAAGCAGCCATGTTTCCGTGACGAAAACGATATCAGGCCGCGTGTCTGTGATGAGGTTGTGGACAAGTGTCACTTTATTTTTTAGCGATTGACCATTAAACTACATCGCTCTCACGGGTTCATTGAGCGTTGTCTGTGTGTGCTTGGGTGGTTGTTATGTGATTCTGGTCATGTCCGCTTGTTATGTGTTCACATATATTACGTTTCTCTGGTCTCGAGCAGTTTGGGGCGTGAGGAGAAGGGTAGCGACTCACTGTATGTGCCGGTGTTACCACAGCAGCCCGTGTACCCTCGGGCGATGCCTTGAACTGGGTTCTGGTTGAAATTATAAATACATGTTAGGTCTATTGGTGTCAAGTTTGGTAGACGGAAATGGTTGTTGATATTGGTGGTACATGTAATTGTTTTGATGAATACGCACCAGGACCAGCGAGGCTCAACATGGGTGAGGTGAGAACAATCGGATTCATTCCAAAATGAAAGAAGTAAAAGTTAAATTTTCAAATTGAAGATAAATATTTGATAAAAGCCGGTCACAGATATTTCAAATCACAGACAAGTTAATAAAAACTTTGATGTACTATAAAAGTTATGTAGGTAAACCACGAAACAGGCTTTAAAAATTCAAAATGTAAGAACGAAGCAAACAAGCGCAACACACAACACACAATAACAATTTTTCCTTTTCTCCTTGTCCTCCTCATGAAAAGTCCCAACAAAACCCCTCGCAATCACCTTGATTGTGGTTGTGGGTAAGTCAAATAAAACAGTTCTTTAAAGATCTTCCTTCCGGTTTATGGCTTTAGATAAAGATGCTCAAAATGACCTTTGTCCAGGGTACCTTGTATGGGTTTAGATAAAGATGCTCAAAATGACCTTTGTCCAGGGTACCTTGTATGGGTTTAGATAAAGATGCTCAAATGACTTTGTCCAGGGTACCTTGTATGGGTTTAGATAAAGATGCTCAAAATGACCTTTGTCCTAGGGTACCTTGTATGGGTTTAGATAAAGATGCTCAAAATGACCTTGTCCAGGGTACTTTGTATGGGTTTAGATAAAGATGCTCAAAATGACCTTTGTCCAGGGTACCTTGTCCTGGGTTTAGTAAAGATCCTTCCGTAAAATGAAATTTCCAGGGTTCAACATGGGTTTTACATTTTCAAAATGACCTTGTCCGATGTCTGCCTTTTAGCTTTAGATAAAGATGCTTAAAAACGTATGTCCAGGATAATTGTATGGGTTTAGATAAAGATGCTCAAAATGACCTTTGTCCAGAGGAACAGGGGTTTAGTAGCAGGCCTACCAAACCTACCACGATCCCACCTTTGTATGGGTTCTAGATAAAGATGCTCAAACGGTTGAACCTTTGTCCGGAGTACCTTGTTTTTGATAAAAATCTACATCCCCCCCCTTGTCCAGGTAGGTGGACGACATCTAGTCTCATGAGGTTTAGATAAAGATGCCCAAAATGACCTTTGTCCAGGGTAAAAATCACTTAGTTGGTCTACCAAAACCTTCGAGATCACCTTGATATTTGTGGATGTTTAGATAAAGATACAAAATCAAATGACCTTTAAGTCCAGGTAACTTGTATGGGTTTAGATAAAGATGCTCAAAATGAAATTTGTCCAGGTACCTTGTATGGGTTTAGATAAAGATGCCCAAAATGACCTTTGTCCAGGGTACCGTGATGACATTAGTCTAGATCCTTCAAAATGACCTTTTAAGGGTACTTTGCTTCAACAGAGAGAGACATTTTCTTATGAGGGAGGAGTGAGGGATGTCTGCCTTTAGCTCAAGATGCTCAAAATGACTAAAACGTATAGGGTAAAAGGATAATTGATAAAGATGCCTCCAATCCATCTAGAACAGGCTTCCAGTAGCAGGCCTTCTAGATAAAGATACCAAAATGACCTTTGTCCAGGGTACCTTGTATGGGTTTAGATAAAGATGCCCAAAATGACCTTTGTCCAGAGTACTTTGTTTTTAGATAAAAATGCTCAAAATGACCTTTGTCCAGGGTACCTTGTATGGGTTTAGATAAAGATCTCAAATGACCTTTGACCTTGTATGGGTTTATATAAAGATGCTCAAAATGACCTTTGTCCAGGTACATTGTGGGTTTAGATAAAGATGCCCAAAATGGACCTTTGTCCAGGGTACTTGTATGGGTTTAGATAAAGATACTCAAAATGACCTTGTCCAGGTACCTTGTATATTAGATAAAGATGCTCAAAATGACCTTTGTCCAAATGGGTTTAGATAAAGATGCCCAAATGACCTTGTCCAGGGTACCGTGTGTCCTGACATTGTCTACTTCCTTAATAAAAGTTAAATTTCTTTATTCAACATCTCTTTTACATACTTTCTCCGAGCGTCTGCCTTGTAGCTCAAGATATAATAATTAAAAACGTAGCAACAGAGTACAAAAAGATATTTAAATCTTGTCTCCTAATCCATCTAGAACAGGGTTTCCAGCAGGCCTACCAAACCTACCACGATCCCACTTTTCTAAGCCTTCTGTGTTTGAATCCTGCAAACGGTTGAACACTTCGAGTTTTCTCGAGAATTACACCCCCCCCTTGTCCATTGGAGGTGGATCAGGTAGGTGGATCGACATCTAGTTCATCAGAGACGGACGATAAAGAAGGTCCGCGTATGCAGATAACAAACATTCTGCGCACGGTAAAAATACTTAGTTGTTTACAGGGGAATTCTACCAAACCTTCGAGATCACCTTGATATTTGTGGATGCGTGTAAAATCAAATCAAAATAAAATTCTAAGCCTTCTGATAACGTACTAATATCTAATATTACAGATACATCGTATTGAAATGTGGAAGATAAATCGCAACAGAGAGAGAGAGAGAGAGAGAGAGAGAGAGAGAGAGAGAGAGAGAGAGAGAGAGAGAGAGAGAGAGAGAGAGAGAGAGAGAGAGAGAGAGAGAGAGAGAGAGAGAGAGAGAGAGAGAGAGAGAGAGAGAGAGAGAGAGAGAGAGAGAGAGAGAGAGAGAGAGAGAGAGAGAGAGAGAGAGAGAGAGAGAGAGAGAGAGAGAGAGAGAGAGAGAGAGAGAGAGAGAGAGAGAGAGAGAGAGAGAGAGAGAGAGAGAGAGAGAGAGAGAGAGAGAGAGAGAGAGAGAGAGAGAGAGAGAGAGAGAGAGAGAGAGAGAGAGAGAGAGAGAGAGAGAGAGAGAGAGAGAGAGAGAGAGAGAGAGAGAGAGAGAGAGAGAGAGAGAGAGAGAGAGAGAGAGAGAGAGAGAGAGAGAGAGAGAGAGAGAGAGAGAGAGAGAGAGAGAGAGAGAGAGAGAGAGAGAGAGAGAG
The DNA here is from genome assembly GCA_037039925.1 of Doris montereyensis. Classification (NCBI taxonomy): domain Eukaryota; kingdom Metazoa; phylum Mollusca; class Gastropoda; order Nudibranchia; family Dorididae; genus Doris; species Doris montereyensis. The sequence continues at coordinate 50,206 of JAXRKP010000007.1, read as the reverse complement.
AGAGAGAGAGAGAGAGAGAGAGAGAGAGAGAGAGAGAGAGAGAGAGAGAGAGAGAGAGAGAGAGAGAGAGAGAGAGAGAGAGAGAGAGAGAGAGAGAGAGAGAGAGAGAGAGAGAGAGAGAGAGAGAGAGAGAGAGAGAGAGAGAGAGAGAGAGAGAGAGAGAGAGAGAGAGAGAGAGAGAGAGAGAGAGAGAGAGAGAGAGAGAGAGAGAGAGAGAGAGAGAGAGAGAGAGAGAGAGAGAGAGAGAGAGAGAGAGAGAGAGAGAGAGAGAGAGAGAGAGAGAGAGAGAGAGAGAGAGAGAGAGAGAGAGAGAGATAATAAAAAAAAACAATGCTTCTGTTTGTTTCATAAATGTTTAATAACAAGGCCCCGTTCCGGCGAACCGAATGTACATAAAGTTGGGCCCTTCATGACCCACAGTTTGTGAACCCTAGATCTAAAATCTATCTCCCAACAGGTTTTCTCTCATAGGACTTTTCGCATTGTTGTTTTTCCTTCACATGCTTCGAAACTATAAATTGTAAATCCTGCTAGCATCACAAGTAAGGTTCGAATGAAGCTAACAATTATATTTTTCTATTTAAACAGCGCCGTATGGCACGATAGAATTATATTATTTTTTTTCCGAAAATTCCAGACACATTGTCATGTAAAAAAGATCAAACATGACTAGCACCGTACATTTCATTACGGATATAACAAATCAGTAAAAACATGTCATATAATATTGTTCAATTAAAGATTTAAAAAAACCCCGGCGATAACGGACGGGTGTAAAAGATCTGTATTTCAAAACCAATTTGAATTCGATGTTTATTGCAATAAAAAAAGACAACCAAAATGGATACAAGAACGGAATATACGAGTATTTTATGTCGGGATTATTTTCACTTACGTTTAGTTCTCACGTATGACTATAATTGTGCAGCTGTTGTGATAGCCCAATGCTTTGTTCTTTGACTTTTAATTTCATCATTGACCATATAAAATTTTCTTAATGGAATGTTTTGGAAAATGTACACATATTTCACTACACCGAGATTGAAAGTGGATGTACGCATGTAAACACCCAAAGTAAGAAAGCTAGATAGGCAATTACGCCATTAAACAAGACATACACAAACCAATCCCCGCTCCGAGGAAGATTTACACACATAAATACACAAATAAAGTGTAAAACACATTGTTCATTAATGATCAAGGGGAGATAATTCAAGAACATTTTTTGGAGCTCAAATCGTTGGCCAAGCGTGTGGTGAGTAGAGTTCACCCATTATTCTCATGAAGCCATATCCTGGTGAACAGTAAACATAAGAAAAAAGTGGATACTTTCTTTGCCTGAATCATGTATATTTTACCCACGAATTGGGGTGAGAGGAATGCTATTTTTTCGAGTCCAGGAACAGAACCTGTAGATTCTCTGACTCTCTACATGCAAGAGGTGGCGGGGTGCTACTTGTAGGTCCTAATTCTTTCTTTTCCTTCTTTTTTCATTTTATCTTGCTGTTTCCTCTTAATTTGTCCTGAGATCACTGCAAACGTGGATGGGGTAAATGTCAAAGAAACAAAAAAAAACAACTGCCCCTATCAAGCTATGGTTGTACCGTAAAGAAAGAGTAATAGTCTTGTTGTTGGTGGTGTGTTGGTGGTGTTTTTTTCTGTGTGCGTTTTGTTGTGTTTTTGTTTTCGTTGCTGTTGTCATTGCCGTCGTTATCGTTTCTATAGGCTTCTGGCATTCTTGCCATTGAGTGTCATCGCAATTTAGCTTAACTCCTGCCCCCTCTCACCTCCCCCGCTCATTCTTTCTTCTTCCCTCCCCCCCTCCATACTGGGCATGTATATCTGTTCATCCACTGATACAAAAGCCGTCATGGCGCTAAGAAGGCCCAACCTTGCACTTTTAACACTAGACGGGCGTGTGCGATTCGCTCGGAGGTATCGTGTACACACGTGGTCACATTGTGCCCGTTAACGATTCCATTTCACTTTAGCGTCATGTAGGCAAGCATTCAGCACGCTCTATTCAAACCCTGTTGAATTACAGATGAACAAATATGATTTAACAATACAATTTATCGGAAATGTAAGAAAAACATTTTTTGAAGGTCAAACGATACTTGGAATCGTTTCCCATATTATGCCGATTCGATTATCAATAATCGATGTCGAGCCGACATTTTCACCATGCTCCTCCTGCGTCAAAATTGTTTTCTCATCCGCCATCATGAACGGACAGTTTATGTGGCAAATCCATATTGCCTGTATAGCCATCACGCGCACAATTTAGTCAGCCAATCAAGTGTCGCCAGCTAGTCATCGGCCTTGCTTCGGATCTTGCGGAATTATCCAATCGTACTGACTAGGGTATATCAGGCGACTTTGTGCTAGGGCCCATGGGAAAGTCAATGATAGGCCTAGATATCTAATTTGGACAGAGTAGGCTATGATAGGAGAAATGGTAAATGCAGAACAGAGGCAGTAGGTGAAGTGAAGTAGTCGATAAAGTTGGAAAAACCGGATATTTATTTTTAGACGCATCGGGGAGGGGGCCAGAGGTGGGGGTGTGGGGGGAGGGGGTGGCACATTGTGTAGCAACGCTGACGGTCTATTTTTTGGTTAGACCAAAATTATTTTGTCATCAAGCTTTCTTAGCCATCTTTCTTGGCCTAACAATCATTTTCAAAATGGATATTACATTTCGAATATAGACTAAGATAAGATAAGATATGAAGAATATTTATATTGGCTTCAAGGCGCACCGAAATGATTACACGATGATGTATATTTTTATTTTGTAAAAAAAAAACGTTTCATATGTCGGCAAACAAAACGATAGGACGGTTTCAGGTACTATTGGTTTGTAGTTTTCATGCGCAAATTTAGAAACCTCTGAAATGAAAACTGTCGGATTATTTAGGTTTTTTTAATTACCTGTGTTGCACCAAAAATTCAAGACGACGGCCGCTTCCATGGCAACCCAATTTTTCAAAAAAGGACTTTCACAATTGCACTTTTTTTGCTCTAATTTCGTAATCGAAGTTATGACGCTTGAAATTGTATATCTCTTCAAACTAAATTAAATCACTCTCAGGACCCATCACTCTCTTTAAAAAAAAACTTGGTACTCTTTCCCCATGTTCTATCCGTTTACTTTCTGAACATTTTTCGATTTTGTTTTTGGTTGGGGCTTGTTTTAGTTTTGTTTTTTTGGTTGGGGTGATGAGGTTTGGTTCTGTCCGTCAGGAAATCACGGCCGCAAATTTTCGACTTTTCTTTTATAAACAGATGGTAATTAAAAAAATTGAATTTGAAATAGATTGTTTGGGTTTTTTGTTCTTGTCTTTTTAATGTGGCGTTCCTTCGATAAAAACAAAACAAAAACAAAGCAAATTAACGATTTAGGCCACATTCCCAGCCAGCGTATCGATACTTATCTAACCACTACTCTAAACAAAGGAGAATCCTAGACCTAGTTCTTCTAAGTCAGTTGTCAATCGTACTGTCATAGCGGAGGAATTAAGCCTAGGTCTAAGCGATCATAATAATAATAATAATAATTATCATAGATCTAGCTCTGTCTGTGTTCGCCTTGGCCGTAGTCTTGATCCACGATCGATCTGAGGAAGTGTGGAGCAGTGGCTGCACAGAGTGAAGGAGAGAGTGGCGCAGCAAGAGGACTCATGTTAATGGTGGCAAGCTTTTCTGCCACAGTTTACAACCTTGTGTTGCATTTCACAAGAAAATCGTCTTTGAGGCCCACTCTAAAAATGGAAAAGCAGTGTAAAATATTAAAGAGGGAGATGACGATGGATCAGCGAAAAATAAAACCCCAACCCAACAACAACCCAAAATAACACTGGCATATGTTCCAGCAACAGAAATCAAGATATACGAAGAATCTCTTGACTCAAGAGCTATAACAGTGAACAGTCTTAAGGAACAGTACCAGTTCTGATGTTCCAGAGCTTGTAAAGTGCGAGAGAATATACATCTACACATTATGTATGTGGGAACTCTCGGACGCAAGGTGTCAGTCTCTCCACGTGCGTTCAAACCACAGTGAGATGAAAAGTTTTCTGGAGTTTTTATTTTACTTCAAATCAAACCTACCTCCCTGGTCGAGGTAGGTGGATGGACACCTAGTCTCATGGGAGACGGACGATGAAAGGAAGTCCCGTGTACACTTCACAACACTCTGTGTATGTTAAAGATCATTTGGCTATTTGCCTTGATTTGATTTGATCCACAACTAAGGTGATCTCAGGATATTAATTTGGTAGGGTTTTTAATTTTGCCCGGACTGCTCTATAAACAGCCAAGGGATCTTTAACGTGCACAGTGTTGTAATCTGCACCCGGGATGTCTTGTTTATCGTCCATCTCCGATGGGACTAGGTGTCGAACCACCCACTTAGACCAAGGGGTAGATTTTGCTTGAAAAATCACGAGAAAATTTGTCAACCTCGGGACTCGAACCCAGTACCTTTGGTTGAAAGGCCGATACCTTGCGTCTGGAGTCCCCATGGCTGTTTGCAAGGTAGTCCGGGCTAAGTTTTAAAAAAAATCCTTCCAACCTCCCCCCTCCCAAGACTACCTTGGTTGTGGATGTGGGTAAAATCAAAACAAACAAAAAAAGACACCTGTCTGAACTCAGCTGATGCAGAGAGAATCTTCTCCATTTACGATCATGTCTTTTCTGAAAGGAAAAGAAATCTCAAAGAAAAACAAACTCGAAGGCATTATTACAAATTTGATAAAAATTTATATCTTTTCATTAATTCTTTTTTAATTGTACATAATAATATTATGCAAATTTCAGATTTTATTTTAGGTTTTGATTTGCGAATTTCCTCGGGACAGTTTATTGTATGAGCTTAACTCCTTTCTTCAGAGGCAATAATATTTTCATTTCGTCGTCTTGTGTGACTATTTCATTCGCCATTGTGTTCTCTATTTCGTTTATTTCTGTAATTAATCCTTTTTCAATATTTTGCGTATCTTTATCAAGCCTTTACAAAACAAACAAAAAAGAATTGTTATTTTCCATAACCTCTATTTTTTAATCGATTGCAATAAGAAATGTGCGTTTAACCTCTTGGCCCCTTCTATCATTTTTGGCAATTGTTCTTCTTGTCAGTTTCGCATACTGTCGGTGTTTTAAAAGACTCGTGATTAGTTATTACGATGTGTCTCTCTGAAACGGTTAAAAATTCAGTATACTCTCAATTCAATTCTCGATGGTTCGAAAATCCCATACTTCTAATTTCTGTTTCTTTCATGAAAGGCACTAAACTTTTCCCTATCAAGATGTAGTCTAGCCTTCCTGTTATAAATGGAGACTTCTTTGTCCCGCTGTATTGTTTAATGTATGTTTGCGTGTGTCTCTCTCTCCATGCGTTCAAGATCATCTATCATTATTTCAAAATTTTCTATATTTTCAATTTTGTGACCTGAGCCCGCAATTCTATCTAATTCGTTTTGGTATATATAATAGTATATTTCCTTTGCATTTATTTTTTAGTTTGTTAATTATAATAAGATCATTTCTTCTCTATGCATTACACGGTGCAAACACGTTTATTACATCGATTATTTTGTCATTATTTTATGAGTGAAACTTGATATCAAATGCTCCTTCGATGTTTCCCTCTTCTGATATAATTCTGATCTACATGTAGACTAGCGTCCTGACCAGGAAGTGATTGTTATTACCCGTTTTGCTTCACCCTATAGAAATTGGGATAAGTTCCGGCTCTATGGGGCGCATTGGCTTATAAAGAACTTATTCAGTTACTGCATGTATATTTTTTAATTTACAGCAAATAGTTGCTTAATCCTGCTTGATGACGCGTTTCCTTTTGCCAGTGAATAGTCCCTCCCAATTCTTCTTCTAATTGGGCTATTTATATCTCAACTTCCAGTAAATACGTTTCTTGCAATGCTGTTATGTCATATCTACTTATCTTCAAAAGCCTAATGACTTGCCTTTCTTTTACTTCTATTGTTTTTTACACGCATCCTTACATTCCATGAAAGGATTTGAATTTAAAATTGTCAACAAAGAGGAAGATACATTGCTCCCGTTTCTCTTTCGTCCATTCTGGCCTGTTGCCCCAGCCAGTGTTTCTTCTCTCCTTGCTTTCTGTGCGGAAGAATCGCTATCCCATATAGCGGGTCTTTTGGTACTTGTTGATCTGGCCCTGACGCTGGCTAAGAATAGAAGGAGATGAGATTTGTTCCTTTCCATTTTTTATCTTTGGGATTTGTCCATCCTCTCTCCTTTCCATGTTCTTAACCTATGCTTTTTTTTTCAGGAGAACACGAAAAAAAAGAAGACAAGAAACAAGAGCAGGGGAGGGGCGGGGAAGAGGAGCAGGAAGAACAACAAGAGGATGAGGAGAAGGAGGAGGAGGAAGGAGAGGAGGAGGAGGAGGAGAAAAGATGTGAAACGTGTACAAAAATAACAAGAAAAAAACAAGAACCATTAAAACAAGAACAACACGAACAAGAAATACAAAATAAAAAAGATTTACTCTGAGTTGTGAAACGATTCACTACGCGCATCATACTAATATCAACAATATAAACATGAGGTCCTTTCTGTCCTTGATCACAGAATAGTTTTCAACTCAGTATTCAGACCTTCAACAAACCGCTCGGGCAGCTGAGAGTGTCACAGTCCAAGACAATACATGGGGCCTATAAAAAAAATGAGTTAAATTATGTAATTTTCAAATCCAAGAGAAATATCTCTTCTAAGCGTTCCAATAAATATGTATGCTTACAACAACAACGACAAAATAATAATAAATAAAATTAAATTTAAAAAACAAAACAACCCAAAACAACTTACAGGAATTCACCAACAGCTTTCTTATTCGTTCACTTTTACGATAACGAAACATGGATTTTTCACATTTTAACATTACATAATGAAGTGTGCAGGGTATATCAAAAGGAAGTGTGTCAAAATGAAAAGGGAGGGGGAGGAGAGAGAGAAAGAGAGAGAGAGAGAGAGAGAGAGAGAGAGAGAGAGAGAAGAGAGAGAGAGAGAGAGAGAGAGGCAGAGACAAGAGAGAGAGAAAGAGAGAGAGAGAGAGGCAGATTGGGGACAGAGACAGAGAGAGAGAGGGGGAGGAGGGTGGGGGTACATAATAAGTTGAAAACAAAGGCCCTGTATATGTCTATACATGTAAAGCCAAAATAGAGAAATACCAACTGAGAGGATAGGGTCATGTATCAGAGTACGCTAACCTAATGTCTCTACTGCATTATTTTGGTCACGTAAATAAAGTGATTGACAAAAAAGGTAGCTTTGTATCTAAATAATCAAATACACAGGGTATTGCAAAAAACTCAAGGGGAAATACTGCTCCAAAAGTACAAAAGTATGCCACACAGCAAAAACAAAATTGTCGTTGGGTGGGTGGGTGGGGGGTACCCTGAATGAATGTATCTTACCATTAACATTCAATAATGTAAAAAAAAAGGACTAGATGAGAAACAGTGAACTCACGCCATGTTTCTGTCAGTAGGTAAACTGAAATGATAGGGATAGACAAAAAGAAAGTCAGTTAAACTTAGGTCTGCTATCAAATGTAAGCCTTTTCACGTAAATCTAAAGAAAGGACAAACACATCTGCATTAGCAATGTTTACAAGTTTACTTAAATTGAAACTTAGCATCCCCCCCAATCAAATCAGGGTCTGCGGTGCAGAATGACGGCTTATTCATCGATGTACAGTATTACAAAGTTATATGTACAAGTACATTATTATTATGCAATACGATTTTACTCTGCCATTTCCAAGAACTTGCAATCGCAGGCAAGATGTAATTAATTAAAGTTAGTAGTTTTTTTGTTTTAGTAAACAAGTGGAAGGGAAAAAACTGTTAGTTTAAATATTATGTAGATCTAGTTATTACTACATACACTGATTTCATAATCTATTTTGAAACAAAAGTTTCTGCAAAAAAACTTGTTTAACAAAATGAAGTCATAGGAGATAACTTCGAAGGGAGCCAACTTCGAAAACAAATCGTTGACTTTGCTTGGAAAGAAAATGGCGACTTCCATGTCTTGCTGTGTAGAGTTCGAGTATTTCGAAATTATAATGAAATTTTATCTCCATGCCTGCAATGCAGGTTGAAAATTACCCCCACATGTACATCAGTTATTGAATTTCATAAAAGGTAATCGAAGAATAATTTGATTTGGATCGATCGAATATTGTAAACGTTAAATAAAACCTTTTCAGAAAAACCGAGGGCAGTCTGTCTAGTCTCGCGACTTTTAACTTAAAATCTAGATCTAGATCTAGATCCTAGATCTAAATCTAGATCTAGGTCTAGAATGTAGATATCTATCGAGGACTTTAATATCTATCTAAATCTAGTCAATTTAAGATTCTCGGCCTAATCTACTCAGAGAAATCAGGCTAATCAGATCGGATCAGATCACATTTCTTCTAAATATTATTGTCAAAATTGATTAAAACCAGAACTGCTTTACATTATAATTATGGACGATGCTATTTTCACCGTAGGTGATAATAGTTTTAATTAGGCTGAAGTGAAATATTAACCGTAGTGATAATAGTTGGGTAGGCTATTTTCACCGTACGGTGAGGTGAAATTTGGTAGTGTTTTCACCCGTATGGCGATAATAGTTGGGTAGGCTATTTTCACCGTACGGTTAGGTGAAGTTTGGTAGGGTGTTTTCACCAAACTGTCACATTATTATATTATGTTGCCTAGATGTTTTAGACCCTTAGATAACTTATAATACTTACATTTTTACATGTTGGTGATATTTTGCCTTTCTAGGCCTATGTGTTTTACTTTTAAAATGCTGTTATTATTTACTTCTTATATTTTATACGAATCATAGTGGAAGAATGAAAAGGAAACAGAAGCATGAGAGGAGTAGAGAGGGATTAACAGTTGCCAAGTGCAAACGAAGAGGTGTATGTGTGTGTGTGTGTGTGTGTATATATATATAAGTGTATATGTATGTATTGTATTGTATGCCAATCAACTTTGGCAATAATAAAATTCCTTTTAAGGACGTTGTAAAAGACTTAAGGCTGTTCATTGATTCAGATCTTTCCTTTAGAAGTCAAGTAAATAACATCATCAGAAAAATGTATATGATTTTGAACAGACTATAAAATACGACACTTATTGTCTAAAGAAGTATCCATCCTCTTTGTGAATTCTCTTGTCTTGTCAAATCTTGACTATTGCAATGCACTTTTGACCAATATTTCAAAAGATGCAATGAAATCCCTCCAGTCACAGTTTCTTTCCGGCTTCTGATTGGCTGATACATATACGGTGAAAATAGCCAGCAAACTATTATCACCGTACGGTGATAATAGCCTGGTATGATATTTTCACTGCAACGGTGAAAAATAGTAGTCAGGCCTGCTACTACTGCTAGATCTAGATCTAATTTTTTGTTGGAAGGAGTTCCCTAGTGGGGTCCCAACCAAGGGACACAATAAAAGAGCTTATTTTGAAGTGGTGAGATAAAAAGTTGGGACTTGGTTTTTGTGAGGGATAGTTAGAAAGAAAGAAAGTAATAAATCTAGATTCTGTGCCTTGTGAGGCTGTATTTCTCTCTCTTTCTAGTTTTCTCTCATTATTATATTCATATCTCGGCTCTCTCTCTCTCTCCCTCTTAGTTCCTCCCCCCTCTCTCTCCCCCTCTTTCTGTAATAGTCTGTCTGTCTGTCTCTAGTCTCTCTCTCTCTCTCTCTCTGTCTCTCTCTCTCTCTCTCTCTCTCTCTCTCTCTCTCTCTCTCTCTCTCTCTCTCTCTCTTTTTCATCTCTCTCTCTTTGATTTAATTCTCTCATCTCTCAAGTCTCTCTGTCTTGTCTGTCTGTCATGGTGACATGGTGTGAAAACTAAGACATCGGACACTGACAAAAAAATGAGACTTAGAAGCTGACACAATATATGGAAACTGAGACATGAGACAGTGAGACTATAATATACGTTCCGAAACTTTTGCCCACATTGTCTTTCAAATGTCTCGAAAACCATCTGTTGTCCAGTCTTGATTATTTGCATTCATAACGTCTTATATTAATTACATCGTTTGTAAAGAGTTTGACTATTGTTATTTTATTTTTTCTGTGGTGTCAATTCCTTTGATCTTTGGTGGCTTTTTAAATTAATAGGTAATTTTTTTAAAGTTTTACAGTAGTAGCTTAACAATGAGGTCACTAGAGCAGTGGCATCAGATTATTTGACTCAGCTTCATGTTTTTGTATATCACTTGACTTGAATGACGTTCTTATTACGTTTTTATCGTGATAAAACCTGCATCAGTCAGATTCCACATTGGCATCGATACATTTTTATTAGAGTTGAAACTTTGTATTTTTTGTCTAATGGTTGACTTACTTGACTTATACCCTTGTACCCCGGGTAGGGCATAGGTCGCCAATGAGGTCTCTGCACTTCACTCTGTCCTGCACCACCATCTCTGTCTCATTCCAGGAAAGGCCCAGCTGCCGAGCTTCCTGCAGGGTTGACATCCTCCATGTTATCTTTGACCTCCCTCGGCCTCTCTTCCCCTTTGGATTCCATTTTAAGGCCTGACACAGTTATATAAATGTTTTCTGTTTTCTTAATCTGTACTTTAATCGGTTCTTGATGTGTCTTTTCCCAAAGTTCTTTGTTTGTAGTTTTATCAAACCATTTGATGTGTAGGATTTGTCTCAGACATCTGTTGATAAATGTTTGAATTTTCTTGTGGATGTTTTAGTGGTGCGCAATGTTTTACAGGCATACAAAAAGGACTGATTTTATGTTTTATATTATGTTGGAAATACGGATTTTTTTTTAGGGATGCGGTCTGTTAATTCCAAAATGATTTTAGGGTCCTAAATGCTGCTGTTGCCTTCCAAATTCTGGTGCTGATATCCTGGTCTGTCCTTCCTGTTTTGCTATATGCCACAGCCCAAATATGTGAACTGGCCGACATCTTTTAATTATAATTCCATTCCATCAAGTGCGATGTTGTTATCATTCAAGTTATTAATCATGAGAACTTCAGTTTTTCTTTTGTCCATATATTCATTCCCAGTTTCACTGCTTCCCTGGCCATTCTGATTATTTTTTCCTTGATATCATGTTGATGAGAGAGAAGTGCTACATCATCGGTAAAATCTTCCAGTTGATGTATCAGAGACCATTGAATTCCTTTTTTGTGTTCTGTTGTTGTTTTTGACATGATCCAATCCATTTCTATCAAGAAATGGAATGGTGATAATAGACATCCTTCTTTGACCCCAGTTAGTACATTGACGAGTTCTGTGGGGTTTTATTGTGAATGACTTGGCATGTTGAAGAATCATATGTTGACTGTAGTAAACTAACTATTTTGGATGGGATTCCCAGACCTGCCATTTATCCCGTTTGAAAATTTGCAAAAATTCTGATTTTTCGTTGGCCCGTGTCCCAATTATTTTGTATCACAACTGCAATTGTTGCCTGCACGGCGTTGTTCCGTATAATATATATTCAGCGTTCAAATTTTATCTTAAATCAGCCAATAACCGGATGTCATGCCTATCCAGTATTTATGTTATTATGAGTAATGATGTATCTATTCTTCGCTATTATATTGGTCTCTTTGTCCATTCTTCAGAGTACTTTTGTGCTGTACTTGTTCGAAAGTTTAAAAATCGTGTATGATTACGTGTTATTGAGGCCTACCATGATTACTAGAGCCTTAATTTCAAACTGATCAAACAGAAGGCTTTGCTGATATTCATTGACTTGTTAGATTTTGATTTGATTTACCCACATCCACAACTAAGATGATCTCGGCAAGGACTTGTTAGATCTAGATGTCCCCAGAATTAGGGACAACTAGATTCAGGTCTTGCTGATCTGTATGTCTGTACTTTTAAGTAGATCTAAATCAAGTCGAGATTAAAACTTTGAAACAATATGACTCCCCCTGCAGCAAAGTGCGATCACATGCATGTCAGAGAGAGAAAGAAATGTTGCATGTATGTGTGTATAAGTATAAAAAGAGAGAAATATAGAGCATTTTCATGTGTTTTTCATTCAATCGCGAAAGTATGTGAGTGTGTGTTAGAAAGGAGTGAACAATTTATGAAGCGAAAAGCAAATAGGCAAGGAAGAATAGGACATTGGATGATAATTGACAGATATGTCATGCACATATGTCTGACCGGATAGCAGAAGGGGTGGGTGGGCATGTGTGTGTGTGAAGAAAGTGAATGTGAAAATATGGTGGCAATGATTAGCAAGACAAGTGACCATTGATGAGAAAGAGAGGAAAAGTGAGTGTCTTCCACTTTCAATAAAGTAAACAATGAGTGGTAAGGATGCAACTGTAATACTGATTTAGTACTGGAATTTAGGTTTTATTGGCACGGGGGTGGGGGGCTATTACAATGGGTATTTTTACTTGGGAAAGGTGGAACTACCGTCAACAATGACCGTATTATTATTATTATGTTCGAGATTAGGTGACTGGCTGACTCTATACCTGAAATCACTTATAAATGTATCCTGATTTTTTCCCCAGGATCCTGATTTTTTTACATATATGTCCTGATTTAAAAAAATTTAGAGTGGCACGTCTGGATTCCATGATATTTGAGAAGTTTCCACATATTGTTGTACAGTCTATACTATCAAATGCTTTTTCCATGCCGATGAAGTTAATATAAAGTGGGAATTCCATTCGATTGATTGTTCAATTGTTATACGTAAGAAGGTGCTTATGTGATCTGTCCAATGGTTATGCCCAATGTTTTTAGTGAGTTTATACAATGGAATTTATGGCTCAGTTGGATTTATATGTATAAATAAAATGGCTTCATGTTGTCAGAGGGTTAAATTTGATGTTACAAATAAAGGTTATAAAAATGTATTCAGGTAGCAGTTTTCCTTCTGAATCTTTCTTGATTTTGGTAATGTTTCATGAAAATGTTGTCTAAGGTGCCCTTCTCATCATAAACTACATATGTACCAATTATAGCTTGAAACAACAAATATCCTGACAGTCCAAAACATGTTGTGTTCTCTTGGCCAGGTTGGATATAATATTATGGAAAAACATCCCTCTTTGCATCTCTTGAAAAATAATTTGAATAAATTCCTTGTGATTTTTTTAAAACATGATTTTCATTAGTTTTAGACTTTATTATTGACAAAGATTTAAAAGACTGAAAGGTTAACCGATAGTCTTTATAAAAGCTGTCTCAAGTGAAATATGAAACAAGGTGAATTTATACATATGTACCATGTCAACATTCAGTGAAATGAGCATGATTCACGTGCACGCGAGTAATTTGAAGTCTCCCAGTATTGAAATTATTATGTGCTAGTTCATTGTAAAGTGACACAATTCAACGCATACCTTGACATAATACTGTCTCTGGTTTTTTAATGCGTGAAAACAATGCAAGTCTATTCATGACAAAATGGATTATATACACTCAAATCCTAAAAATCAAGAATTGTAATACCGGAATTCACATCAACATACATCTAACAGCAATGATAATACTTTTTAAGTAATCAAGAGATATGGTAACCACTCATTAATCGCATTATATTTCTGTATAATTTTCAACGGGAAAACATGGCAAAATAGCTAGTTTCTCATCCCTTTGAAATTTTGGAAATCTATATAAAAATCGATTTTGTCATAGCCTTCTTTGATACATTGGTTGTGTTGTCTTTTCATTAAGGCCTCTAAAATACAGGTCAGCGAAGAGTTGTTATCTTTTCTATAGATTAAAGTTCAAGCGAATAGATAATCTTGGGCCTTTTATTCATTATTGATGATCCTGTAACGGTTGATGTCACTACTACGCCTTGGCTAATTTTATGCTGAGGAAAGCATGAATGCCCAGCCACACTTCCTTCCTGTCTGACATTTGCCCCTTCTGCATTTATTCAGAGTAATGAATTGATCAATAAGTTTGAGCTACAAGAGGTTGTATGAGTATTTCTAAATATGCCTTTGGTAGGAATTCAATTTCGACCTCCTATTTTATCATCAGTTTCACAGGACTAGGCACTCATGCCTTCCACAGGATAAGGGAGCAGAAAAAAACCAAAAGAAATCAAATTTCAAACTTTTGGCTTGGTAGATGAGTGCCATACCTACTGAGTTATCCATTCCCCAATTTTACATGGACAAATAAGACTTAATTGACAAGCAAGGAAGTTGAGAAAAACTTCAAAGGAAATGGCTTGGGAATAAATGATGTAAAGTCAGTGAGTCTGTACTTGTATTTTGGATACGAATTATAACTCTAACTTTATATTCAATTGTCTGTTGTTAAGATCAATTGCCTGACCGTAAAATTTGAATTTTGAAGTAGTTGTGGATAACTTGGGTGTTAATTTATATATGTTTTTCCTCAGAAATTATGGTACCAAACGAACAGAAGACACAGTGCAGCCACCTTTGCGATCTCAGCGGTATGCCTTCAACAAACTGGTAGATTTCATCACTTCATCGACAGATAAATTGGAGAAACGGATTCCTAAAGTCTTTCAGGTGTACAGAACATTCAAATCGGGGTAATGAATGATTATTTACAAGGTTCCATGAAACCAGTTTAGTGAGTCACTATTAAATGACACTAGAGATTTGAGTTTTATGTGAGGCAGGTTAAGCTTAAGATATTGTTGACGGATAGACATGCTTGAAGTTGAGAGGCGGAGATCACTGTATTTATTCAATATTTATTTGTTTCATTAAAATTGTTCTTCATTGTTCTTTTTTTTTAAGTGTTGAGAAGATGATACTTGTTCTCATCTGTATCTCAGTGTTACCTTTTTCTCTTTTCTTCAGTAATTTGCTGTCTGATTCTATTGTTTTCCTCATTGTACAATGCTTCTTTTCCAGGGTATCCAGCTTTTTGGTAGACACTAAAGACTTCTATGGTATTTCATCAAGGATGTGGGGTGGTGAAAGCCTCACCCATTTCACTAGGAGGGAATTAGAATTATACAGACAGGTGAGCGGTAAACTCCCTTTGTGTTGTTTCTTCCTTTGTTTGATAATCATCCCATCTACTGTTTAAGAGATAAGCTAAAATAAGTAAAATTTGATTGATTACCATCAGAAGTTTGGTTGCATGTGTAGGAATGTACATTGAGCCAAAATAATCTGTCTCTGTCTCTGTCTCTGTCTGTCTGTC
>JAXRKP010000007.1:0-32500 GCA_037039925.1 Doris montereyensis | reverse complement strand
CTGTTACAATCTTTCACTTCCTGTTGGGTCCTCTCCGCATGTGCAGATACATGTTCCCCACGGTTCCTCTTGTCAAGACACTTTGGACGCCCCAGCAAAAAGAAGAGTTTGGCAGGATTGAGTTGACCAAGAGGCTCAAGCATTATGATAATATTTTAGACTACATGTACATTTTAAGTCAGCACATAGAAAAGGACGCAGATGAAAGCTCAAGTCAGAAAGACCATCAGTAAGGTGAGTTTTTTCTAACAAGACTGAAATTAATAAGTCTTCTCTCTATCATAAAAAGTTGCGCCGATGGCAGAGTGATTAAGCTGCCGGACTTGAACCATGAGGTCCCTGAATGTGAATCCCAGCAAAGCTAGGTTAGGCCTGATGTTGTGTTACTTGGGCAAGACACTGAACACACTTTCCCCACTCGACAGGTGCAAATGGGCAGAAGCACTAGTTTAGGAGTAAAATCTGTGTCAGTGGCCGAGTGGTTGGGCTGCCAGATGAACTTTGGATCATGAGCTCCTGGGTTCGAATCGTAGCAAAGCTAGGTCCAGCATTGTGTCAATATCCTTGGGAAAGTCTCTCATCACGCATTTTCCCTTCAGAATCGACCCAAATAAAACTGGGTTCAGCCACTAGCTTTGAAGTAATAACCTGTGTCAGACTAGCATTCTGTCCAGGAAGTGATTATTATCACTTGCTTCACATTATAGGGGAAGCAGTATAAGCTCCTGCTCTGTGGGCTGTGTAAGGCCTTGAAGGAGCTAAATGTGAGTTTACTTTAAACTAAACACAACTTTGTTCAAATTTGAGCGACTTTGCACAGGGATGAAGATTTTCTCTGATTTCAGATTATTTGATTGTGTTGAAATTTGTTACAATCTACATTCTAGATCTAGCATACCTGTTATGAACAAAGGAGTTATTTTCACAATTACATTAATACTATTGTCACGATATCCGTTGCTATTTGGGAGAATAATTCTCTCTGACCCGGAGTTTCCTCCGCATGTGCAGATGACATGTGAAAACGGTAGGTTCCTCTTGTCAAAGACACTTTTGGACGCCCAGCAAAAGATGGGAGTTATTGTTGAAAGATGACAACGGTGATTGATTATTTGAGAAAAAGAGGCTCAAGCATTATGATAATACGTTGTTTAAAGGACCATGCTACGATCTAAAGTCAGCACATAGAAAGTATTTTTCGATCTAATTTTAGTCTTCCAGCTGCAATGCAGGCAGCATGCAGAAATTTCTGGTACTGCAGATACGTCATCAGCCTAGATCTAAAGCTCAAGTCCAAACAGAAAGACACATCAGATTTAAGGTGAGTTTTTTCTAACAAGACTGAAATTTTTAACACTTTGTCTCTCTCCTGGCTATCATAATTTGCTCAAATTTAGCACTGCATTAAAGAAAGTTCATATGGAAAGACAGACTGCCATTACAAGCTTCGTCATGGCCTCTGCTCTTGAGCATGTTCGTTTAGTTTCTTTTTGAAAAATAACCTTTTTTTCCAATATGAGGTCCCTCCAAAGCCTGTGAATTTTGAATGTTTTAGTGTGCTACTTCTGTGAAAAATCTCATAAATGTGTGTGCCATTTGTATGCTAGCATACAAATGTCAGTTGGGCTAAAGACTGTGTTGAACACGACATTCCTCTTTCCTTAGTCTCTGTTTTATCTGACAGCTGGTGCGAGGATCTATAAATGGTTTTCATGCAAAGAAGCACATAGATGGAGATTATGTCATCATGTTCATAATACTGTAAGAAAGTTTGTGTCTATTGTGGATCATGGATTAGGATGATCTGTTCCAGAGATTTCAGCGCGGGATGACCTTGATTTGGGCCTGTTGAAATTGGAACAGGTTCCTCAGAGCTTCTCATAGATGGATGTCAGTATTTATGCAGCGTCCGATATATTGCAAAAGGCACTTACATTGTTTTATTCTTCTTGGCTGACAGTGGATGAAAGAAAGCGCCAACCAACTTTGACTTCGTTGCTAAAAAATGTAGTCCAGATTAAAAATAAGATACTTCAAAGACTGAAAAAGAAAAATCTTACTCCTGCAGGAAACAGAGAAAAAGGAGGATTGTCAACAAATTGTTTTGCAAACCCTGTTATTGGCCCAGCATCCTCCCTCTGTTTAAAAGTTTCATTTAACTTTTGAACAGAAGAACCTATGATACACAAGCTATTTGATCGGATTGTTAAAGTATTTAAAAATTTTTCTGACCTGTTAGCTTACTCATGAGTATGTCAACACATTTTCTGATATTGCTAAAGTTAATGCTCACTCTGATGAGGTCCTTCCGTTATTTTTGTTGGTACAGGAGCTGAAATGGAAACAGAAGATGAAAAGATTTTCGAAAAGAAGGCGGACTGCATAGAGAAACGTCTGAATACCTGAAAGTGAAACTTCCTCTTCGGAACAGAACCTGTGTCTTCTTTCAACTTTGGATCAGAATTGTGTATCGATTACAGGACTTCAAGACCTGTTTGATTTATTTCCAATAGTTGTTCTAAAGATTTGCTCCATCTCTTCAGAGTCATTTCTGTCTTCTATCACTGAAAAGGAAACTGGATTTAGACTTGTAAAAATGTTCTTGTCCTGTTGTAAATTTTTACCGTGTTCCTTGAGGACCACAACCGCAATAGAATGGATACTAGAATCAATTCTTGAATTTCAAACTCACTCAACCATGAAAAAAGGCATACAAATGTTTGATCCTCCACAGTCCTGTGGATCCATATTACTAATGCAGACAGCTGCTACAAGAATGAAGACATCAAAACCAACCAAGATGTACCTTTAAGAAGAAATTCATAAGCTGAGTCTGTGACATCCAGTATTGAATTAATCTGCATCTTCTCAATAGATCAAAAAGAAACATTCAACAGTCGAGATTACTTTTCTGTCTTTCTTTTCTATTTACAAAAATTCAATAATATGACTCCCCCGATCAGGGTCAGTTTAAAATGTTGTTTATTTTGTGGTTGGTTCTGATTTTTTTAATATATTATATATTCTGAGAGAGAGATTTGAGAGAGCTAGAAGTGGTAAAAGTTTATGTATCCTTAAAAAGAAAGCTCAACTGAGTATAAGTTAGAAGTGAATTTTTATATGTGACAATGAAATAAGTGTTACTATCAACAAAAAACTTGTAGACAAAAGGAAACAGGACATTTACCAAGTTTGTACATTCTTTCTTCTGAAAGTTATTCTTGTGCCACTCATTTATTTAATGTATGTCAGTTCTAGTTCTGTTTCTTTGTTTCTTCCTTGTTTTAAAGTCTCTTTAGGAGAGGGAGAGCCATTTAAAAAGTGAAAGGCAAATGCAAGGAAGAATTAAAGTTGGATGATAATTGACAGGAATGTCATGCACATATGTCTGACCGGTTGCAGGAGTGGGGTATGTGTGTGTGAAGAATGTGAAAATATGATAGCAATGATTAGCAAGATAAGTGACCGCTGATGAGAAAGAGAGGAAAAGGGAATGTGTCTTCCACTTCCAGTATGTAAACAATGGGTGGGAAGGAGGCAACTGTAATGCTGATTTAGTACTAGAATTCAGGTTTTATTGGCACCGGGGGAGGGGGGCATTTTTTATTGTTGTAATATACAATACAATAGGCTAGGTACCGCCTCAAACTATGCCATTTATGATCACTTTGAGGGCTGACTCTCACCTTCAAGCTTTTGGGTCTCATCATAGAAATATTAGTTATGAATGCAGGCTTCATCATAGAGGTGAATGATTCAAGCTTACATTGGACTTTGTTTACAACGTTCCGCAGCAGTCAGTTAGGTATTTTGTTATTTACTCTTTTACTGTTGATAGGTATAAGATACTAGAGAATTAATCAACATTGTATGCTAGAAAGCCCAAATGCCATGTAGGATGAAATATGTAAAATGAGCCACCACAATATTTCATATATATAGAGTCAAACCTGTTATTTCCACCATTCCCACTTGCTGCCAACTTTTGCCAACGGAATGACTGCAATGCGAAATCCGCCAATAATGAGGTTGAGGCGCTCTTAATAATTTATTAATAGTTTTAGAGTAGAATACATGTCAATATACCTTCAACCAAAAAGATATCTACAATTTAATTGGCCTATAAATTATTATGACACTGGTAGCTTTACATTTACAGCACTGTACCGATTTTGTATTGTGGTTTGATTTCATTATCATATGCAGCAATGGCACATAAGCAGTGTTAGCTTTTGCCACTGTAGTATATAAATTATGAAGTATTATCTGAAGAAGCTAGTGAGACACAATATTATAATACATGTAGGCCTAGTACAACATGGTATGCATTATTCAATTACTGGCACTGCTGACCGAACAACTCTGAATCAATCAGAACGCACCACTACATTGTAAGCTTACCCGCTTACTGCCTAGTGTTAGACCCCTGTGCCTACTGGCCTTAGCAGATAGTGTAGGCTACAATACAATCACATTGCATTTCATGTGGGTTGCATAGGACAGTGGTGGTACAAAACCGTGCAGGCTCAAGTGTGTCGATTTTCTTGTAACGACACCTGTCGACACGATGCATATTAGCTTGTAGTCAACACTATGGCCTAACCTTCTTAGGCCTACAGGTAGCACCATGCTCTATGCTGTCAAGATTTAGGGTCCTGTTGTTAGCACTAGATATGTAATGTGTGTTACATCAGCACGTGCAAAATGCAATACCATGTAGTCTATGGGAAATGTGTGTTTAAAAAGACTGGGACCGATCTTTTCCTTCATCGTATTGACAGTGCCTTATCGTTACTTTTTGATCTTCAAAAGATTTGTCATTTTCAGTCTCTAAATCTAAAGTGACATATTGTAATCAGCCTTATTTGAATAATGGCTGGAAAAAAGAAATGAGTTTGGCTCCTACTACTAAAGAAAAGTTTGAGATTCGTGAATTTTCAAACAAATGGCCTTTAATCTCAGCAACACATTGCTGATCATTTCTCTACAACGTAGAACAAGTCTATGAAAAACAACTTTAATTTTGCAAACTTCATTATAATTGCCAATGTTGCAATGGTCCTAAATTTACGGTGGTATAATAATAGGTTTGGTTGTATCTCTGTGACAAATTAATTTCTTTCTTCTTTTTTTCCACGCAAAGATATCAAGTCAATGTTTGACCCAACTATCATAATGATGTAGTGTGTTTTTGTTTTCAGTTAGATACTTCTGTCAATCTGACTGTGCCAGAGATCGTGGCATTGAAGCCACTGTTTGAAGGAAGACCATTCAAAGTTGATTCTGTATCTATAAGGCATTTGGTAGGTGAAACCTATTTATAGCTCTGATAAGAAATCCTTGTACAGTTACAGCTTTGCCCAATGCTTAAATGTGAAAACCTTACTACTGCCTATACAAAATATTGCTCATAATCTGATAAATACACCACAGATTACATTTTACGAGAGAGTTTTAACAAATTATTTTCTTAAGGTATATAGGCTAGCAATTTAGTCTTTTAAAAATGTGTGTTAAAATTTATAACATTTTTCGTATTGTTGTCAATGCTTAGCTCTAGAGTAGATCTATATTTTGATCATATGATATGTATTTTACATAAAGCATAACTGCCAACCAGTATGTAAAAACGTATTATTGGCTTGAGTATGTAAGTCTGTATTTTACCTTGAAAGTTGACTGTAATTTCTGTCTTAATTAGACATCCTAAGTCAATAGCAGATACTCCGAGAGATTGGGGCGAAAGTCACAAGACACTGTTCTGAGGTATGCATTATCTTTGTCATGTCCAAGTAGACATACTACAAGCATGGTTGCTGTGTTTGTTTATAATTTGGAAGCAATGACCTCATTTTCACAGGGTTATCAGGGGTCCTAAGACATGATAGTAGTTGCTTTGCGATGGGGGATCTCTTATGAGACCATATGAATGCAACACAATAGTTGCGCCTAAATTCCCACCACCATAATGCCTGTTTTGCCTTAAAGCCCGCAATCTCGGTGAAACTGATTTTTTCCGTTATAAATTATCCCTCTAAATGCCCATTTCAGAACCAAGATTTGCCCCTAAATGATCAAGATTCGTGTTATCACTGCTCATTTAAAAAAATATTTCCACAGAGGCATCTAGGTAAGTCTTTAGGGTTTTCTTTAAGACGCTCGGAAGCTTGTGAAAGATGCACTGTTCCTACACTACACAGATATTGCCATGAGGAGAGAGGGTTTACAGAGGCTGTCAAAGGATGAACTTGATAAAGTTAGTCACTTCATATTATATTAACAGGGTTAATTTTGCTTTCATTTAAATCAGTTCATCACTTATGTTTATTTCCTTAATTTGTATTCACCTATTGATATCCATGACTTTGTTTTTCTCTGCAGTCACTGACCCAGAACTGAAAAGTAGAAAAAAGTTATTCTTGAAAATCATTTCTATCTTCAGCTTCAAAATTAACTTTTCTTCTTCTTCTTCTTCTTCTTCTTCTTCTTCTTCTTCTTCTTCTTCTTCTTCTTCTTCTTCTTCTTCTTCTTCTTCTTCTTCTTCTTCTTCTTCTTCTTCTTCTTCTTCTTCTTCTTCTTCTTCTTCTTCTTCTTCTTCTTTTTTCTTCTTCTTTTCTTTTTCTTCTTCTGTGTTTTCTTCTCGCTGTCTCAAATTCTGAGTATTTCTGTCATTCCTTTGATAACCCACATGACTTTCCTTTTTGAACAAAAATAACCAACAGGTAAGATGCTTTACTTTATAGTTAAGAGCTTAAAGTTCATCAGACGAAGCTTCAAATTCGCTTGTCACCACTGTTTTGATCTAAATCTTATCTAATGTACATTCTTTCCTCTCTTCCTGACCAGGCCTGTTCATGGCGAGGGTTGAACCCGGAAGGGGTCTCAACACAAGACAAGATTTCCTACCTTTACTTGTTGACGAACATAAGTTTGGATGTCAAAGGTAATACAAAATGGTTCTCATTTGAGTCATTTGCTGTTATTGTTTTATTTTTTATGTATGGGTCATTGGTGAGTTTCTTCTAGTAGGTACTCTTTCTTTTTCATTCACTCTTACACTGTAAGTGGGGCCTCTGTAGTCACGAGGCAATGTGTTGGCCTCTTAACCAAAAGGTAGTGGGTTTGAGCCCCGCCAACAATTGGAAAACAAATTTCTTGGAGTTTTTTCGAGCAAAAATCTGCTCCCCTGGTCCAGGTAGGTGGATTGATGCCTAGTCTCACCGGAGACGGACGATAAAAAGGAGGTCCCGTGTGCAGATCACAACACTTTGTACATGTTGAAGATTGCTGGCTGTTTACTGGGCAGTCCGGCAAAATTTAAAATCCCATCACTTAGTTGTGGAGGGTAAAGCAAATCAAATCAAATGAAGTGCTCTGAAAAGATCCCTTGACTATTGACACAGGACAGTTTGACAATATTTTGTTAAAAACCTACCAAACCCCGACATCACCTCATTGGGGGACATTGGTAAAATCTAATAAAAAAAAGAAAAACTGAAAATAAATCAAATCAAATAAAAAATCAATACACATTTTCCTTCCTCTTTTATCCTTCCTGAGACCACCACATATGGGGATAGTGTAATTTCCAATGAAACAAACAGATAAACTTGCACCTTATCACTCTATGTATTCTGAATCAATTTTTGAAGAGTTTTGTTGTAGTGTTTTAGTATTACAAAAGTATGTCTTGTCTTTAATCCCTAAAATATTCGCTCTTTACTTGAGGCCCTTTATGAAAAAAGTGCTTTGACTCGAGTAGTTGCTCGACAGCCAGGTTTTAATTTTCCTTATTTATTTTAACTTATAGTCCTGGCTTGGGATCATGTACTATGCAACCCACCCCCCCCCCTTCTTTGCTTTTCTCTTTATGATGTACCAGTACATTTTTAAATCTAGAGCCGTGATGGGGACTAGATTGAGATTGATGTCTGCGGGCTACATGATTCTATTTTGCTTTGCTTTGAGAACTAAATAATAAATGGGAGAAAAAACTGTTTCCCCAGTCAAACCGTTGCTTATATTTTTACCAAGGGCTAGAGGCGTTTTTATATCAGGGATTTTTAAGGACTTCCATCAGATCCAAGGTCTTGATGAATCTGAGCTCGTTAAAATTGAGGTTTATTGTACCGCAGTAACACTTAACAGTTTGGGAGTTAAAACGCCTGTGACTGACCAGCATCCTGTCCAGGGGGGAGTTAAAACACCTGTGACTGACCAGCATCCTGTCCAGGGGGTGTAGTTAAAACACCTGTGACTGACCAGCATCCTGTCCAGGGGGAGTTAAAACACCTGTGAGTGACCAGCATCCTGTCCAGGGGGGAGTTAAAACACCTGTGAGTGACCAGCATCTTGTCCAGGGGGGAGTTAAAACACCTGTGAGTGACCAGCATCCTGTCCAGGGGGGGGAGTTAAAACACCTGTGAGTGACCAGCATCTTGTCCAGGGGGAGGTAAAACACCTGTGACTGACCAGCATCCTGTCCAGGGGAGTTAAACGCCTGTGACTGACCAGTATCCTGTCCAGGGGGAGTTAAAACGCCTGTGACTGACCAGCATCTTGTCCAGGGGGGAGTTAAAACACCTGTGACTGACCAGCATCCTGTCCAGGGGGAGTTAAACACCTGTGACTGACCAGCATCTTGTCCAGGGGGGTGGTTACCCGATTATTACCTCAACTAAATCTAGATCAATAAATAGTCATTTCTTACTGATTCATTTTGATTAAATAATACTTGATACTGAAGGGGTTAAAACTGCCCCCTGCGGGTGACCCCCCCCTTCCTCCCTCTCACCTTCTGAACAAGGACATTCTCATGGGAGCTCAGCCCAAATCAATGGCTGAGTTTCCCCAGCGAGAAAAACCCAGTGACGTACAACAAACCTGCTCCTGAGTGGGAACTAAGCGAGCTTCAGCATTGACTTGGGAACCCCTTTCTTACCCAATATAATTTAGTGGGGCTAACCCAATCGTCAAAGGTAGATTAAGCCGAGGGATCCACAACTGGCCCAGAGCGAGCTGAGGCCGTAAGCTTTGAGTCTCCATTCTAAGGGTTATGATTATGAATAAGACGAGAATGTCGAACCAGCCAGAAGAAGAAAAAGAAGGGGGGGGGCCTACAAGTATGTGCCAGACATACCACCCGATCAACGACATAAAATCCGTGACATGGTTACTTTGGGGTGAGGGAGGGGGTGTGGCAGGCCTTGTTTCTTTCTTTTAAAACAAACAAAAAGTGGCGTCGATGGTACGAGCGGTTAGGCTGCCGGACGGGGATCATGAGGTCCTGGAATCGAACCCTGGCAAATCTAGGGTCCGACATTGTGTTCCTTGGGAAAGACACTTAACACACATTTCCCCCACTCTACCCAGGTGCAAATGGGTACAAGCACTAGCTTGGGAGTAAAAACCTGCATCAGACTACTTTTCCAGGCCAGGAGATGATTATTGTCACCTGTTCCGCTGCTCACTACTGAAACTGGGATGAGCTCTGGCTCTATGGGCCATAACGGCCTTGAAGGAACTTTAATTTTTTTTTTAAATCTTTTAGATACCAGGGATAATTTGTTTTTTTATATCAGTAATTTTGTCTCATTTGAACACCATTTTATAACTCTTTTTCTGTTTTCCCCCCTCTTCTATCATTGGTCTGTTGGTCTGGTTTTTGTTTGGCTGATCAGAGTCGAGCATTTCCCTCCTTCTTCATTTGCCGGTGCTCCTTGGCTACTGCCGTTCTTCCAACCGAAGCCTGATGGGACGAAGAAAGACAAAGAACGGCCACAAATCTAAATTTGATTCTCCAGTCTTTTTCAGGCATAAATGTTATTAATAATAATATGTATGTATATATATATAATATATATTTATGTTTGTGAAAATGAACAGCTTTTTTTGGCATATTATTTCAAACCAAATTATTTAATGGGACAAAGATCAATATTATTATCAATGGATGTAAATATAATTATTTTTTGTTATTTCCCATTTGCTTTGCTTGTTTTATATTTATTTTTAATAATTACATATTATTATGTGTTTCTCGAATGACTCTCTAGATATGTGATATGTATATTAGTTGATTTGAATATGAGAATAGCTACTCTATATAATGTGTGTTTTTCTATATAATGTGTGTTTTTCTTTCTGTCCTTGTTTCTTTAAAAGATGCAAGAAAAAGCTTGTGTGAATTTTTTCATCAAGCTGTTTTGTTTTATATGACTGTTTTATAGAATTATTTGAATAAAAGAAATAGATACAAACAAACTGTTATAGATTTCATGTTCCTGCTCTCCTGTCTGTGAATCGTCTGTACAGTGTCACTGTACTGTCAACATGTCAGGATGAACGTCAGGAAACCTATGCTTCTGAACTGTCTAGGAACGTTTTACATACCTTTCAACCAGTAGGTAAATAACATGTTTAGTACGTTTTTCTGGCTTTGAGTCCATAAGTGTGTACATGTATTTACCTTGAAAAGTATGCATTAATGAGTGTTATGTGTAACATTTTGTTAAACGAGACCCTAAGTCAACGGTAGAGACTCAGAGAGATTGGGATGAAAGTCCGGAAACACCATTCTGAATTTGTAAACTACCGGGTCGCATTTCGCCAGAGAGGTCAGCGATCAATAGACTTTTTTTATTTATCGTAAAAGGGTTTGATTGAAGTTAAATTATCAATGTTTTCTGGAATATTACGAGGCGTCATGCAAGTAAGAATTAGTTTGCACAGTCACTATTGTTTTTCGATTTGAAAAGGTTGGCAGTTGTGCTTTTTAATTTCTTTTGATATCAAGTGGGCGATTGACGGGAGCTGAAGCTTCTAGTAGGTCTTATTTCTTTACTTTCAATCTGTTACATCTTTCATTCATCTTGTTGTGCGGGCGGTTGGCGGGTTCTGCTGATAGGTCCAATTTCATTCCTTTCAGTACTTTTACACTTGTATGTCTTTCATTCATCCTGTTGTTTCCTCTCAAATTACCCCGAGATCACCTTATAGTATACGGTAGACGGGATAAATTTAACAAAACAAATAAATCCTATGTATCAAATTTTAATTTGGCCTTGACTTTGTGTTGTTCGTAAGTCATGACTTTTGAGTGGGAGATGTGAGTGGCTGGCAGATGTTCCTGTTTGGTCCTACTTTCCTGAGTGAGATCAAAGCCTAATGTGGGTAAGGGTTAAAAAAAAAAAAAGACCAATACAGTACAGCCCGTATTCCACAAACTCCTTGGGACCAGAAAATTAGTTCCAAAATAAGTGTTTCGGGGGAATATCGTAGGCGAACAAGGAAGGACTTTGTCATGAATTCAGGGATTCCATGTTTTTGGCGAATACCTATTCGTGGAATAGGCTGTATCGTATATTATGTATCTTTGGCTGTTGACAAGTTGTCACCATTGATCCTTTTTTTGTGTTGGAGGGAGGCACTTTTACCACAAATTGAAGAAATCTTGTTTATTGCATTAATGGAGTGGATGAAGTAGTTTATTCCCTTTGTATTGATACCATTAAAAAAAACTCGGTATCGATTCTTTTATTCTATACAATTTCTTTTAGAAACGGTACCGGCCAAGCCTTCAATACATCGGTTGTATCATAAAAGCCGGACATTTTGTCATAAGCATAACAAATTAGGCTAAGTACTCATTTTAATCATCACAAAGTACTTTATCCGAATAATGTACTTTTGAGGAATTAGTCACAATATTAGGGGCGAAAATTACAGGAGACAATCTGCACACTTGTTAGTGTTGTAAGAAAATGCCATCCGACTTGAGTATAACAAGGGACTTGGAGCAGTTGAAATAGGGTTGCCAAGGAGCAGTTGAAATAGGGTCGCCAAGGAGCAGTTGAAATAGGGTCGCCAAGGAGCAGTTGAAATAGGGTCGCCAAGGAGCAGTTGAAATAGGGTCGCCAAAAAGTGTTTGAGAACCTCTCAATATTTTATGATGTTTCAAAGTATTGTACTATTATTTTCTAGGTTTACATGTGAACAAAATATTCAAATAACGGGGAAAAAAATGTTTTAAATGCGATTTTTAAAAAATCTGCTTTTTAAAATTTATCATCCGATTACCCCCAAATTTGGTATAAAGCATCTATGAAGCAAAACAAAATTTCCAGCAGTAGCGATTTTAGATATTTTGATTTCTCTTTAAATTTTAGCAAAAAAATTGTTTGTGATTAGATTTGCCAAAAATTGGAAAGATTACTATATGCATGTTTTTAAAATTCTTAAAATCAAAACTCTTTAATTTATCGAAAAAAACTACTGGGTGTGGCTAGATATTGAACCGAATCATCTATGTGCAAAATTACAGCCAAGTTTGTTCAAACCTGAAAAGCCTATTTCAAATTGAAATTGTTGGTACTTTTGCGATGAAAATCCAAGATAGCGACGTTCCCATGGCAACAACAAGATAAAAAAAAAGAATATTTTTGTCTGCTACTGAAGAGATGCCGAGTGCAATGGTAGTGGTTAAAATTGTCTATATCAAATAATAAAAAACAAAAATGCTCAGGACCCACGTAATTGTAATTAAAAAATACCTGATACTGAACAGGGTTCCAAAGCGCCCCCTGGGCGGTGAGGCCCTGCTCCCGTCCCCTCCTCCTCACCTGCTGAATAAGGACATTCTCATGGGAGCTCAGCCCAAATCAATGGTTGGGTTTACCCGAGAGAGAAAACCCAATGACAGACCATAAATCTGCTCCTGAGAGGGAGCTAAGCGAGCTTGTATTGACTTGGGAGCCCCTTTCTTACCCACTGTAATTTAGTGGGGCTCACCCGATCGCCACAGGTGGATTAAATCGCAGGGACCCACAACTTGCCTGAGCCAGCTGAGGCCGTAAGTTTTGAGTCTCCAATCTAAGGGTTATAATTATGATAATAAGACTAGAATGTGTGGTCTTGTACACTTCTCTCCTGGTCTAAACACACTGATGTTCTTCAATCTGATCCTCTACTCTTTTCCTTAGTCTCATTTCCAGTATCCTAGCATACATTTTTCCTGGTACACTAAGTAGTGATATCCCTCTATAGTTTGATCATTCCATAGTTGATCCTTCCCTATGTATTGGTACTACCATTCACTTTTTCCAGTCGCCTGGCACCTGTTTGCATTTCCATGCTTGTTGGCATATTGCATATAGTAGTTTGTCTGCCTCTCCCTTGATTTTTAATCATTTCTGGATAAACTTGATCTGCTCCTGGGGCTTTTCCTAATTTCACTTTTCTTACAGTTGTTTGGATTTCTTTCATTGATATATCTACATCTTCAGCTGTCTCTTCTGGATTACTTGACACTCTTACTAATTAATTGATCTTTGCTCCTTGTTTCATATGTTCTGGAGGGATTGTGTAATTGGTGAAAATGCTTTCTCCACGTTTCAATGATTGCGCAGTCTTCTTTCATTATTTCTCCTTTGGCATTCTTCATTTGTCGTATTGGGCATGCTTTGGTCTTTCTCATACTCTTCATTGCCCCCCAGAACAGCTTTTGATTTCCTTGATAGTTTTCTTGAAGTCCTTGACCAAACTCTTCCCATTGTTCCTGTTTTGCTTTCCTCACTTCCTCTTTGGCGATAGTTCTTTTATTCACGTAATCTATCCTATCCTCTGGTCTCTTTGTTGACAAGTATTTCTTTTAGGAATCCTTCTTTTCTTTGATCTTGGTCTTGATATTTTCATTCCACCATGCTGTTTTCACTGTCTCCTTTAATTTGTTTCCTACCACAGACCTCTTCAGTACAACTGAGGAGTGTTTCTTTATTCATCTTTCACTGATAAATCTTTTTATCCTAGATTGGTATACATGTTTTACTACTGGTTTATTTAGTTCCTCTATTTTGAGTTTAGTAGCTTTCTTCTCTTTCCTTTTCTGTTTGTTTTCTTCAGTCAGTAATATCATTTTGACAATTACTAAGTGATGATCATTAAATATTTCTGCTCCTCTGTTTACTCTTGCATCCAATGTACTGTAAAAAAGGGAGCTGCTAACTATTATGTATATCATTGACTTTTCACACCTGTCTTCATTTACTCTTGTATATTTGTGGATATCTTTATGAGGATAAAAGATGCTGGCTATTTTCATGTTATCTTTCGACAAAAATCTATTAGTCTCTCTCCATTTTGAGAAGTTGTTATCTTTCCTTTTTTACCTATTACTCCTCCTGACGTTTCTACATTGTTGCCTACTCTGGCGTTTAAATCTCCTAAAACCATTAGTTCCTGTCTGCAGCTATTCGTAAATCGTTTTCGAAGATATCTTTTTCTTCTTTAGTTGCGTCTTCGTCCATAAGCTATTAATAATTTAATTTCTCCAGCTCTATCTTTGACATCTAGTCCTGAGAAGATTAAAATAAGATTCGGTCCTACATTTTCTATTGCTTGTCCTTTTTTCTTTGTTTCTGTAAATTACTGTAATGGCCAAAATGTCTACTTTGAATTTTTCCATTTCTTACTAATTCTAACTCTTTTCCATTTATTGCCTTAACATTCCATGTTCCAAAATAACAGTCCCTGTTTGTTTCAATGTTCGTCGTTCAAAGGTCAAGCCGGGTATATTAGTATTATTACATTTATTTCTCTGAATCATTGTGGTTTTGGATAAGCAGGGGATTAGCCCGCTATACCCTAGGTAGATGGTGGGGCTACCACCTTGAGGCCCCCTACCAGGTCTTGTTATTTTCTGTCAGTTTTATCTCCCTTAGCCTTTGGTCAATCAAGATCGGCCTGCAAGGCAGCAGGTTGTTTTCTGTCAGCTCCCTTAGCCTTTGGTCGGCCAAGACCCGCCTGCGAGGCAGCAGGAGACTCGTGGAGGGCGAGATCATCTACTCCCCGTACAGATGCCTACCTGTCCACTGCTCGGATGATAAGGACATACAAATGCAAAAGAAAGATGATATTAGAGTTTGTTTAAATCAAAGAAAGTGATGCCCTTTCAATTTCAATTTTAAGTAGGTGTTAAGCGTTGTGGCCACCATTGGCATCAATGACTGCTCAGTATCTTCTTCTTGGCATATAATTGATCAATCGCCCTGTGAAGGCTGGCAAAACTTGATTCCAAGCCTCTATGACTCTATCATAGCTCGATCAAGCTGGCGTACAGTGCAGGACAAGATTTGGACATCATTGATCTTTGTCTTCAAATGATTCCAAAAGACAAACGTGCTGAAAGTGGGTTGAAGCTACGCCGAGGTTTGGTCGGTCCATCACCTGGATGTTATTTTCAACATGGAATCTCAGGGCATGCTTAGAGAGTAGAGACATGGGCACGTGCATTGTCCTGTTGAAAAATTATACCACTAAGCCTGTCTGGAAATGGTACCATGTGAGGCTGCAAAATGTGTTGCACATATGCTGTGGTGATGCTGTCCTGATTGTAGATTTTGGAAGCATAGGTCTCAAGATGTGCCTTCCACATAATATTATTACAATGTATTATTATTATTATGCCACCTCCAACATAATGAAAATGCCTCACCAGCGATTGCGTTCTAAAGCGTTATTTTCAAATCGTGTTCTGGGGCAGCGGGAATTTGGATGCATTCATCACTTCGATGCAAATTCGTGTCTTGTCTGTAAATAAAAAAAACGTGTCCAATTGCTTCCTACGCTGTAAAATTGATGTGGTGTAGCCCAAGTCAGACGAAGTTGCCTTTGTTCGGGAGACAGAATCGGATGATTAAAGTTCTACAGCATTAGCAATGCAAATTTCAGCGAGAGCCAAAACCTGCGCATGGTTTGATCTCTTACAGTAGACCTCTTGTTGGTTGTTATCGTTTCTCTGGCTGATGAAATGGCTGATTTTAAGGATACCGCAAATAATAATAATATTAATATATACAATTTTTACAGCGCGTCTACCCATTGTGCCAATAAGCTTTATGCGCTTACATCATTAAAAAGATGAAACGGTTAACCTGGCAGTTGTAGACAAAATATGAGTAACATGTAAAACTATGATACTATTATATCTACGCAATTTATTATTTTTAATCAATGATACAAATATGACATGAATAAACGATCAAAGCATTACATCAAATTCAATTAAACTTAATTTATAAAAAAAGATAAAGTTTTTGAATGTTTTTCTTAAAGTATCAGGACATGTCAAATCCCTTATTGATTTGGGGAGACTATTTCAGGCTTTAGGAGGTCTATAAGAGAAAGAACGACCGTTAACATGGAGATTTTAAAAATAGTTCTAGTAGCAGTGTATGTTCCTCAAGATTTGTGTGATGTGATAATTTTTGTAGAGAGCCAATCTAGCTGCATTGTTTTGTGTCAGCTGAAGTTTTCTTAATACATGTATTTGGGTTGTTCCAGAAAAGAGCGAGTTGCAAGTCTAATTTTTTATAAAATGAAATCATTTATGATTTACTAATAGAAAGGCAGTTTCTATTGGAATAAGGTGTCTTATTTTCCACGTGTTATAAATCTTAGAAATCCGCCAAAATCCAAGATGGCCGTTTATTTTACACTTTTTAACAAATATCTCAAAGAGCAGGAGCATTTCGATATCCAGTAAAGAAGGAAGGTTATTTATGAGCATATTTGACACCTGCAAGCAAAATTCCACAAAGTTCCGTTGATATCCAACAGAGTTATGCCCCTGAAAATGGCAATAGTTTCGTGTTTTGACAAAACTATGGAAACTACGTCAAAGTTATCAAATGATAAAAGCAGAATTCGATAACGTTCAAAGAATAAAAGTTATTGCACATTATGTTGTTATTTTGTATGTGGGGTATCTTCTGATTCTATTGATATTTGAACGAGTTCTATCGCTTTTCATGATTTTGCTCCGTATAGCAGTTTATTCAAAATCATGTGAAATGTTCATGCGTTTCCACAATTGATTGTGTGGATAAAAGACATAATTTTAGGTTCTAATCCGAATAAAATGACATACAATTAAAATAAAACAGCTCATATATGTCTGGGATTAAAAAAATTCAAAATGGGCGCCTAAAATCCAAGATGGACATCATATTTTATAAAAACGTGTAATTATCTTTAAAAAATACTGATATATCTACAAACATTCAAGACAAAAAGTTAAAGAATATCATATTAAACGCATGTATGTCAAAAATCACAAAGATTCATTGAAAATCAAAAGAGCTATTCCTTCCAAAATTTACGCCAAAAATCCAAGGTGGCTGCCATATTAAACATGTTTTTAAATTATCTAAAAAGTATTAACATTTCTATATACATTAAAGAAGAAAAATTATTAGTGACTATAATTGACACATGCATGCAAAATGTCACAAAATTCCATGCAGTTTTGTCAGAGTTATCGTCCCTGAAATATAGCACTGATTTTATGTTTTTGCAAAACTATGGAAAATACCTCAAAATTATCAAATGATAAAGCAGAATTCCATACCATTAAAATAATAAAAGTTGTTGCACATTACATTGATAGTTTGCATGCGAAATATTGTTTCATTATAATGATATTTTAACAAATATTACTTTTCATGATTTTGCTCATAAAAGCAGTATATATTGCAAAATCACGTAAAATACTCGTGCGTTTCCACAATTGATTGTGTGGATTAAAGAGATACTGTTATGTCAGATCCTAGCAAAAGGACATACAATAAAAAGAAAAACAGATCATATATGTCTGGAAAAAATCAAAATGGCCGCCCAAAATTCAAGATGGCTGTCATATTTTACAAAAAGTGTAATTATCTCTAAAAATATTGGCATTTCTATAAACATTAAAGAGGAGAAATTTTGTAGAAACGATGAATAAAAGAAATAATTTCATTCGACACATATTTTGTAGAAACTATAAATAAAAGAAATAATTTCATTCGACTCATATTTTGTAGAAACGATGAATAAAAGAAAGAATTTCATTCGACACATATTTTGTAGAAACGATGAATAAAAGAAAGAATTTCATTCGACACATATTTTGTAGAAACGATGAATAAAAGAAAGAATTTCATTCAACACATATTTTGTAGAAACGATGAATAAAAGAAGAATTTCATTCGACACATATTTTGTAGAAACGATGAATAAAAGAAAGAATTTCATTCGACTCATATTTTGTAGAAATTATGAATACAAGAAAGAATTTCATTCGACTCATGTTTTGTAGAAACGAGGAGTAAAAGAAGAATTTCATTTAGTGACTACATATCGTCGGTGGCCGAGCAGTTAGGCTGCCGGACAGGGGATCATGAGGTCCAGAGTTTGAAACCTAGCCAATCTAGGTTCGACGTTGTGTTCCTTGAAAAAAAGACGCATTTTCGCCACTCTTTCCAGGTGCAATGGGTACAGACACTAGTTTGGGAGTAAAACCTGCATCAGACTAACCAGGAGGTGATTATTGTCACCTATTCCGCTTCACGCTATAGAAACACAGAGAAACACCCCGGCTCTATGGGCCGTAACGGGCTTAAAGGAAAGTTACTTTACTAACTTACAATATACCAATCGTTCTGTTATATATAACAAGAGCAGTGGACATGATAAAAGCAATATACTGTCTTTCCACAATAAAATCAATTATTTTTTTATTTTTTCTTCATGCACACAGCATAGATAATTGTGTGCATGCCATCATTAAGATATCATTATATTTTATAGTCACCATTGATGTGGTTGCCAAGGGGACAGCTGATTTCGCGTTGACTCTGCCTGCTTGAAGTTGTAACTACCTGAATTGTACAAATAATATATGTCTTTTTGAATAAAATACCTGATTTGAATAAAATCTGTATGCTGAAAATTGTAGAATTATAGTATATGCCTTTTTGAATTAAATACCTGATTTTATAAACACTATCTGTGTGATTGAATTGTACAAATAGTATATAAAAAGCATGAATGTACCTTTTTGAATTAAATACCCGATTTGAATAAACACTATCTGTATGCTGAAAAAGTTTTAAACCTGAATTGTATGAATAGTGTATGTCTTTTTGAATTAAATACCTAATTTGAATAAACACTAACTGAAAGTTGTACCTGAATTGTCAAATAGTATATGCTTTTTGAAACCTGATTTGAATACCTGAATGAATTGTACAAATAGTATATGCCTTTTTTGAATTGTAGTTTGTAAATACCTAATTTGTAAATACCTAATTTGAATAAACACTATCTGTCTGTTTAAAGTAAAACTACGTGAAGTTGTATGAATTGTATGGATTATATGCCTTTTTTAAGTAAATACTTAATTTGAATAAAAACTATCTGTCTCTGAAATTTGTACTTGAATTGTATGAATAGTGTATGTTTTAAAAAAATTAAATACCTAATTCGAATAAACACTAATCTGCTTTGTATATATGTCATTTTTTAACTTGTATAGACATTGTCTGTCTGTTTGAAATCATACCTGACTTGTATGGTCATTGTCTGTCTGTTTGAAAGTACTACCTGACTTGTATGGAAACTGTCTGTCTGTTTGAAGTCGCAGAAATACCTGACTTGTATAGGCATTGTTTGTCTGTTTGAAGTAGTACATACCTGGACTTGTATAGACATTGTCTGTCTGTTTTGTACATACCTGACTTGTATAGACATTGTCTGTCTGTTTGAAATAGTAAATACCTAAATTTGTATAGACATTGTCTGTCTGTTTTGTATACCTGATGGATTGTCTGTCTGTTTAAAGTAGTACCTACCTGACTTGTATAGACATTGTCTGTCTTTTTGAAGTAGTACCTATCTGGCTTGTATAGACATTGTATGTCTGTTTGAAGTAGTACCTACCTGTCTTGTATAGACATTGTATGTCTGTTTGAAGTATACCTACCTGGCTTGTATAGACATTGTCTGTTTGTTTGAAGTAGTACCTACCTGACTTGTATAGACATTGTCTGTTTAGTTGAAACAGTGCCTACCTGACTTGTATAGACATTGTCTGTTTGGTTGAAACAGTGCCTACCTAACTTGTTTTAGATATTGTCTGTTTGGTTGATGTGTGCCTACCTGACTTGTATAGTCATTGTCTGTCTGTTTGAAGTAGTACTATACCTGACTTGTATAGACATTGTCTGTCTGTTTGACGTACCTACCTGGCTTGTATAGACATTGTCTGTCTGTTTGAAGTAGTTCCTACCTGGCTTATATAGACATTGTCTGTCTGTTTGAAGTAGTTCCTACCTGGCTTGTATGGACATTGTCTGTCTGTTTGAAGTGTTACCTACCTAACTTGTATGGACATTGTCTGTCTGTTTGAAGTAGTACCCTTATATAGACACCTAACTTGTAGAAATTGTCTGTCTGTTTGAAGTGTTACCTACCTAACTTGTATGGACATTGTCTTTTTTAAAGTAGTACCTACCTAACTTGTATGACAATTGTTTGTTGTTTGATAGACACCTAACATGTATTGCAATTGTCTGTCTGTTTGAAGTGTTACCTGCCTAATTTCTATGGCAATTGTCTGTCTGTTTGAAGTAGTACCTGACTTGCATAGACATTGTTCGTCTGTTTGAAGTAGTACTTACCTAACTTATATAGAAATTGTCTGTCTGTTTGAAATAGTTCCTTGACTTGTATGGTCATTGTATGTCTTTTTGAAGTAGTACTACCTGACTTGTATGGAAATTGTATGTCTGTTTGAAGTAATGCCTACCTGACGTGTATAGACATTGTTTGTCTGTTTGAATTAGTACTACCTGACTTGTATAGACATTGTCTGTCGGTTTAAAGTAGTACATACCTGACTTGTATAGACATTGTCTGTCTGTTTGACGTAGTACTTACCAAATTTGTATGGCATTGTCTGTCTGTTTGAAGTAATGCCTACCTGACTTGTATGGACATTGTCTGTCTGTTTGAAGTAGTACCTACCTAACTTGTATGGCCATTGTGTGTCTTTTTGAAGTAGTACCTATGGCTTGTATAGACATTGTATGTCTGTTTGAAGTGTTACCTACCTGATTTGTATGGACATTGTCTGTCTGTTTGAACTAGTACCTACCTGGCTGTTTTTTGCTTGTATAGACATTGTCTGTCTGTTTGAAGTGTTACCTACCTGACTTGTATGGACAATGTCTGTCTGTTTGAAGTAGTACCTACCTGGCTTGTATAGATATTGTCTGTCTGTTTGATGTGTTGCCTACCTAACATGTATTGCAGTTGTCTGTCTGTTTGAAGTGTTACCTACCTGACTTGTATGGACATTGTCTGTCTGTTTGAAGTAGTACCTATCTGGCTTATATAGACATTGTCTGTCTGTTTGAAGTAGTACCTATCTGGCTTATATAGACATTGTCTGTCTGTTTGAAGTAGTACCTACCTGGCTTGTATATATATTGTCTGTCTGTTTGAAGTGTTACCTACCTGACTTGTATGGACATTGTCTGTCTGTTTGAACTAGTACCTACCTGGCTTATATAGACATTGTCTGTCTGTTTGAAGTAGTACCTACCTGGCTTGTATAGAAATTGTCTGTCTGTTTGAAGTGTTACCTACCTAACTTGTATGGACATTGTCTGCTGTTTAAGTAGTACCTACCTAACTTGGATGACAATTGTTTGTCTGTTTGATGTGTTACCTACCTAACATGTATTGCAATTGTCTGTCTGTTTGAAGTGTTGCCTGCCTAACTTCTATGGCAATTGTCTGTTTGTTTGAAGTAGTACCTGCCTGACTTGCATAGACATTGTCTGTCTGTTTTGAAGTAGTATTTACCTAACTTATATAGAAATTGTCTGTCTGTTTGAAGTAGTACTTATCTAACTTGTATAGAAATTGTATGTCTGTTTGAAGTAGTATATTCCTGACTTGTATAGAAATTGTCTGTCTGTTTGAAGTAATACATTCCCTGACTTGTATAGACATTGTCTGTCTGTTTGAAGTAGTACCTACCTAACTTGTATAAACGTTGCATGTCTGTTTGAAAGAATACCTACTTGGCTTGTATGACCATTGTATGTCTGTTTGAAGTAGTACATTCTGACTTGTAAACAATGTCTGTCTGTTTGTAAGCAGTACCTACCTGACTTGTATGGACATTGTCTGTCTGTTTGAAGTAGTACCTACCTAATTTGCGTGGACATTGCATGTCAGTTTGAAGTAGTACCTAACTGACTTGTATGGACATTGTCTGTCTGTTTCAACCCTAACCCTGTCTGTTTGAACTAACTATCTGGCTTATATAGACATTGTCTGTCTGTTTGAAGTATTACCTACCTGATTTGTATGGACATTGTCTGTCTGTTTGAACTAGTTACCTACCTGATTTATATAGACATTGTCTGTCTGTTTGAACTAGTACCTAACCTGGCTTTATAGACCTGTCTGTTTGAAGTAGTACCTACCTTACTTGTATGGACATTGTCTGTCTGTTTAAGTAGTTACCTAACCCTAGACATTGTCTGTCTGTTTGAAATAGTACCTAACTTGCTACATTGTCCTGTTTGAAGTGTTACCTACCTGACTTGTATAGACATTGTCTGTCTGTTTGAAAACCTACCTGACTTGTATAACATTGTCCTGTTTGAAAGTCGTACATCCTGACTTGTATAGACATTGTATGTCTGTTTAATCCTACCTGGATTTGTATAGACATTGTCTGTCTGTTTAAAACAAATACCTACCTGACTTCTATAAACATTGTCTGTCTTTTTGAAGTCGTACCTACCTGACTTCTATAAACATTATCTGTCTGTCTAAAGTCGTACCTACCTGACTTCTATAAACATTGTTTGTCTGTCTGAAGTCGTACCTAACTTCTATAAACATTGTCTCTCTGTCTGAAGACGTACCTACCTGACTTCTATAAACAATGTCTGTCTGTTTGAAGTCGTACCTACCGACTTCTATCAACATTGTTAGTCTGGTTGAACCCCTAACCCTTAGCCTAACCCTAACCTAACCTAACCCTAACCTTAACCCTAACCCTAACCTAACCTAACCCTAACCCTTACTCTAACCTTAACCCTAACCTAACCTAACCTAACCCTAACCCTAACCCAAATCCTAAACCTAACACTAACCCTAACCCTAACCCTAATCCTACCAGCCTAACCACAAATCTAATCCTTACCTAACCCGAACCCTAATCCTCCTAACCCTAATAACCTAACCCTAACCTAACCCTAACCCTAACCCTAACTCTAACCTAATTTCTTACCGTAAACCTAGCCCTAATCCCACCCCTAACCTAATCCTAACCCTAACCCTAACCTAAGCCTAACCCTAACCTAACCCTAACCTAACCCTAACCCTGACCCTAACCTAGCAACCTAACCCTAACACTAACCCTAACCCTAACCTAATCCTAACCCTAGCCCTCAACCCTAACTTCCTAAACCGAACCCTAACCCTTAACTCTAAACTTAAGCCTAACCCTAACTTACCGTAACCCCAACCCTAACCAAAACCCTAATCCTAACCTTAACCCTAATTGTAACCCTAACCCTAACCCTAACCCTACTAACCCTAACCCCTAACCCTAACCCTAACCCTAACCCTAACCCTAACCCTATCACTAACCCTAACCGTAACCCTAACCCTAACCCAACCGTAACCCTAACCCTATCACTAACCCTAACCCTAACCCTAACCCTAACCCTAACCCTATCACTAACCCTAACCCTAACCCTAACCCTAACCCTAACCGTAACCTTAGCCTAACCTCTAAGCCTAACCCTAACCCTAACCCTAATATAACCCTAACCCTCACCCAAACCCTAAACCTAACCCTAACCCTAATCCTAACCCTAACCCTAACCCTAACCCTAACCCCAATCCTAACCCTACCCCAAATCCTAAACCTGACCATAACCCTAAACAAAACCCTAATCCTACCAACCCTAAACATAAATATGTCCCTTAACCTAACCCTAACCCTAACCCTAACCCTAACCCAATCCTAACCTAACACTAACCCTAACCCTAACCCTAACCTAATCACTAACCCTAACCTAACCCTGAGCAAACCCTAACCCTAACCCTAACACCTAACTCTAACCTAACCCTAACCCTAAGCCTAACCCTAACCCTAACCCTAACCCTAAATCCTAACCCTAACCCTATCTAACCTAACCCTCAGCCTAACCCTAACCCTAACCCTAACCCTAACCCTAACCTAACCTAACCCTAAACCTAACCCTAACCCTAAACCCTAACCCTAACCCTAACCCCTATGCTAATCCTAACCCTAACCCTAACCTAACCCTAACCCTAACCTAACCTAACCCTAACCCTAAACCTAACCCTAACCTCAACCTAACCCTAACCCTAACCTAACCCTAACCTAACCCTAACCCTACCTAACCCTAACCCTAACCCTAACCCTAACCCTAACCTAACCTTACCCTAACCTAACCCTAACCCTAACCCTAACCCTAACCTAACCCTAACTCTAACCCTAATCCCGCCCTAACCTAACCCTAACCTTAACCCTTATCCAAACCCTAACCTAACCCTATCCCTAACCCTAACCCTATCCTAACCCTAACCCTAACCCTAACTAACCTGACCGTAACCTAACCCTAATCCTAACCCTAACTCTATCCTAACCTAACCCTAACCCTAACCCTAAACCTAACTCCCAAACCTATCCCTAACCCTATTCCTAAACCTAACCCTAACCCTAACCCTATTCCTAAACCTAACCCTAACTAATCCCTGCTATCCCCTCTGTCTCCTTACCTATGTTTGTTCGTTTTTTTTTTGTTTAATTATATTTCACATGATTTAATACACTCTTTCATCCTCATGATGATAGGCCGTAAGCGAAATGTCAACCATGATGTAATAATCTGTCTCTTTGTTATTCTTCTTTCAGATTGGTAAGAAATTGTTAAATACTACGATCGAGTTTAAACGGCTAGTAGATCGGCTAACCATCCAGGTAGAATAGTTCAAAGTCCAAAGGCCAGGGAGGTTACCAGTTACAATACAAATCTTACTGTTGCCACTAGGATTATCTTTAATCATCCGTTATTGTCCTGACCTGAATGTTAACACATGTGCCTATGAACAGGGCGACTAACTGAGATAATAATAAGAGAGAGAGAGAGAGAGAGAGAGGAGAGAGAGAGAGAGAGAGAGAGGAGAGAGAGAGAGAGAGAGAGAGGAGAGAGAGAGAGAGGAGAGAGAAGAGTAGAGAGAGAGAGAGAGAGAGAGAGAAGAGAGAAAGACAGACAGAGAGAGAGAGAGAGAGAGAGAGAGAGAGAGGAGAGAGAGAGGGGAGGGACGGAGGGGGGGAGAGAAAGAGAGAGAGAGAGAGAGAGAGAGAGAGAGAGAGAGAGAGAGAGAGAGAGAGAGAGAGAGAGAGAGAGAGAGAGAGAGAGAGAGAGAGAAGAGAGAGAGAGAGAGAGAGAGAGAGAGAGAAGAGAGAGAGATGAGAGAGAGAGAGAGAGAGAGAGAGAGAGATAGAGAGAGAGACGAGAGAGAGAGAGAGAGCAGAGAGAGAGAGAGAGAGAGACAGAGACAGAGACAGAGACAGAGACAGACGACAGAGAGACAGAGAGACAGAGAAAGAACAGAGAGGGTGGGGGAGAGAGAGACAGAGACAGAGACAGAGACAGAGACATATAGAGACAGAGTGACAGAAAGACGGACAGAGAGATAGAGAGAGCCAGAGAAAGAGAGAGAAAGTGACAGGTAGAAAAAGAAAGATAGACAGACACATAGACTTATCAGGTAAACATAGACATGTAGACACAGACAGATAACCAAATAAATCGTACGAGAAAGGGAAATCGTGTCCTATTAAGAAATATTTCATTACCCTCATTCCATCAGGATTACAAGGGATAAACAAGCAGGGGTTATGGGGACAAAATGACAAAACTCAGGGACCATACAGAGAGATTCGAGAGATTCAGAAGCCTATCATTACCGCCTACAAGTGAAACTGTCCAGGACTCAAATAATTAGTGCGAACTTTAGTGGCGAGTCAGTGGCTGGCTGTGAATAAAATGATGTTCTAGGAAGTTGAGATTACAATGGCACGTAACAAAGAAGTCTTCATCATCCACGGCATGGGGTAAGTTGAAACACTGATGATTACATATCTAGTGGCAGCATAGTAATAACCATAATCATATAACATCACAACAAGAATAATTTTATGACATATTATTATAAATAGCTGAAATCGATCTCGTTTTTAAGTTTCATTATCATCATCAAAGGTATCACCATCATCATCATCATCATCATCATCATCATCATCATCATCATCATTATTATCATTATCATCATCATTATCATTATCATCATCATCATCATCATCAATATCAGAATAAAGATAAAGATAAAGATAAAGATAAAGAGGGATTTGTAGTAATTAATGACACATGGGCAGGCTCACCGACTGCACCATGTATTCCCAAGCAGGCCAGTAAGGAAAACAGAGTAGAGAACCTTTTCAAAGAGTATAACGTTGTGAATCAGACCAGGGCCAGTTGTCGCCGTGATCACAAACACCACAGTTTCGCTACAACGCCTACTCATAATCATTATCAATAACATGACGTGTGTTTGTTACAACATATTATATTAGATTATTTAAGAGGACGAGATGGTCGAGTAGTTAAACGACATTAAACTGTAACCCAGGGGTGCTGGGTTCAAGCCTCACTTCAAGCCTTTCGTTATTATTATTGTTCAAGACAATTTATTATTGTTATATTTGCTTACTTGGACAATATGGGTGACTTCTGTTTGCATTGAGCGCAAAGTCGACGTTCGTCTATATTTTATTCCTCTAAAGAAATCGAAATGCCAATGCGGCACTATGACGGCCCTAGTTTTTTTAGATCATTTTTTAGATATTCAAATTTTAGACATTTGTTTTGGTCTTTTTAACGTATTAAAGTTAACAAGCCCATTTGTCGGGTTTGAAAAACAATGGAAAACAATGAGAAAGGATGGTATGAAGCTTTGGGAAAGGGGGTTGACGGGATTGTTTGTATTCTTTGGAATCTACCCTGTCCACCATACATGGTAATCTCAGTATGAATCAAGAGGAAACAGCAGGAAAGACATAATATGAAACAAT
Organism: Doris montereyensis; assembly: GCA_037039925.1. Lineage (NCBI taxonomy): Eukaryota > Metazoa > Mollusca > Gastropoda > Nudibranchia > Dorididae > Doris > Doris montereyensis. The sequence continues at coordinate 5,490 of JAXRKP010000007.1, read as the reverse complement.
GAAAGAAAAGAAGAACTTACCACCTACCACTAGCGGCCCGCCAACCACTCACTGAAGAGGTAACAGGATTGGGTAGGCGTACGGTATTACAAAGTCAACGGTCTGTGTCTAAATAACTTGTTGTTTATGTACAACTGCGGTTGGAAAGTACTGGCATTTTGTGTACAACTGCTGGTTGGGAGAGTACTGACATTTTGTGTACAACTGCTGTTGGAGAAGTACTGGGCATTTTGTGTACAACTGCGGTTGAGAAGTACTGACATTTTGTGTACAACTGCTGTTGGGAAGTACTGGCATTTTGTGTACAACTGCGGTTGAGAAGTACTGACATTTTGTGTACAGCTGCAGTTGGGAAGTACTGGCATTTTGTGTACAACTACTGTAGGGAAGTTCTGACATTTTGTGTACAGCTGTGGTTGGGAAGTACTGGCATTTTGTGTACAAACTGCAGTTGGGAAGTACTGGCATTTTGTGTACAACCGCTGTGGGGAAGTACTGGCATTTTGTGTACAACTGCGGTTGGGAAAGTACTGGCATTTTGTGTATATTGCTTTAAGGAAATTGATTCTTTTAAAATCTGTTTTCTGTCTTGATGGCTTGTTCTTTCAAAGATTTTATTAAAGGCAAGGAAAGACTTTCGGAAATTAAACTTTAGTGTGAGAGTGACATAACTTTCGAACAGTTTACTAGATTAAGTGCTATGCGCCAACACCATTGATACAGTTAAGAATAGGCTTGGAAGATTCTTGGGGAGGCATGGAATAGTCTATAACTTTAAAGCCACAGACGCCACACGTCTTGAGAATGACATCCAAGTTCAGATGTACAGCAAAGTGATCATTTGAATCTGTGCTGGACATCAACGCTAAGTAACTTTACGTATAATATAAGGTAAGGCGCGTTGGTGGGCCAAATCCAAAGTAGTCAGTTTGTAATCACAACGATACTGATATAAATGTAAGGTGTTGTGGACAAATCCAAAGTAGTCAGTTTGTTAATCACAAACGATACTGAGAGATAAAGAGTAAGCGTCGTTGTGGGCCAAATCGGGAAGGTGTAGTTCATGTTTGTAATCACCAACGGATACTTGACTATAAATATGTAAAGAGTGTTAGTTGCCGCCAAATCGGAAAGGTAGTCAGCTTGTAATCACAGCGCGATACTTGAGATAAATGTAAGCGCGTTATGCGTGGCCGAATATCCATAAGGTAGACATGTCAGTTGTAATCACAACGACTACTGATATAAATGTAAGGCGTTGATGGCCAAAATCCAAGAGTAGTCAGGTTTGTCTCATTCACAACGAGTTACACTGATATAGAATGTAAGGCGTTGGTAGCCACAAATCGGAAGGGTAGAGTCAGTGTTGTAATCACAACGATAGCTGATATAACATGTAAGGCGTTGCTGGTGCCAAACTCCAGAAGTAAGTCAGTTTGTAATCACCGACGATGACTGATTAATAAATGTAGAGGTTGTCTGTGGCTCGAATTCGCGCAGGGTAGTCGAGTTTGTAATCACAACGATAACTGATAATAAACTGTAATGGCGTTGCTGGGCCAGAATCCAGCGAAGTAGTCAGTTTGTAATTCACAACGATACTGGATATAAATGTAAGGCGTGTGTGGGCTCAAAATCCAAAGGTAGTCAGTTTTGTAATCACACAACGATACTGCATATAAAATGTAAGGGTGTTGTGGCCAAATCCAAAGGTAGCTCAGTTTGTATATCACAACGAGTACTGATATAAATGTAAGGTTGTTAGTGGCCAAAATCCAAAGTAGTCAGGTTTGTAATCACAAACGAGATACTGATATAAATGTAAGGGGTTTAGTGGCCAAATCCAAAGGGTAGTCAGTATGTAGCGTACTGCACAACGAGTACTGATATAAATGTAAGGCTGTTGTCGGCCAAATCGCGGAACGGTAGTCATGTTAGTAGATCACAACGGATACTAGTTTCAACACCGTTGGCTAGGACTCACGCGGTTTTAGTCTATCGCGAATGCTGCTTTCCTCGCTGGAGCTTGAGGTGTCTGAGAATGAAGTAGTATCAGCTAGAAGTCAGAGAAAGATTTTGCTCTCACGAATCGATAGTTACTCGTACGTAGAAACATCTACAACAGGTTGTCGATGAAATCGTGCGACTGTTAAGTAATGAGAACAACAACGATCTTCTTTATTTTCACTGTAGAACAAATAAATATATTTGGTTGTCTTGGCATTTGTTATACATCATCAAATGCTTCTCTAGGTACAGAAAGCGACCGATTCTACATTACAATAACGTTGAATATAAGCAAAAAAGCGACCCGAACAAGCAACAAAATAAAAAGCCCCGAATTTTGCTTTCATCCCTCTCTTTCCATTTCCTTTCATCCCTCGTTTTCCATTTCCCTTCAACCTCTCTCTTTCCATTGCTTTTCATCCCACTCCTTTTCCATTTCCCTTTATCCTCTCTTTCCATTTCTCTTTCATCACTCTCTTTTCATTTTTCTTTCATCCGTCTCTTTCCATTTCCCTTTCATCCCTCTCTTTTTCCATTTTCTTTCATCCCTCTCTTTCCATTCCCTTTCATCCCTCTCTATCCGTTTTTCTTTAATCCCTTTCTTTCCGTTTTCTCTTCCATCCTCTCTTTCCCGTTTTTCCTTTCATCTATCTCTTTCCCATTTCCCCCTTTCATCCCTCTCTTTCCGTTTTTTCTTTCATCTCTCTCTTTCAATTTCACTTTCATCTCTCTCTCTTTCTATTCCCTTTCATCCCCTTTTTCATTTTCATTTCATCCCTCTCTTTCCATTTCCCTTTCATCCCTCTATCCGTTTTTCTTTAATACCCTTCTTCCTTTCTTTCCGTTTTTCTTCATCCCTTTCCTTTCCGTTTTTCCATTTTTCATCCCTCTCTTTCCATTTCCCTTTCATCCTCTCTTTCCATTCCCCTTTCATCCCTTTCTTTCCATTTCGTCCCTTCATCCTTTTTTCTTTAACTTCTTTCCGTTTCCTTTTCATCCCTCACTTTTTCGTTTTTCTCTTCGTTTCCCATCTCTTTCCTTTTTTCTTTTAATCCCTCTTTTTCCATTTCCATTTAAATCCCTTTCTTTCCATTTCTCTTTCATCCCTCTTTTTCCATTTCCCTTCCATCCCTCACTTTCGTTTTTCTTTCGTCCCTCTTTTCCGTTTTCTTAAATCGTTTTCCATTTCCTTTTTCCGTTTTTTTTCATCCCTCTTTTTCCCCCTTTCATCTCTTTCCATTTCCCTTCATCCCTTTCTTTTTTCGTTCATCCCTTTCCAATTTCCATTTCATTTGTTTTCCATTTCCTCTTTCTTTGTTTTCCCATCCCTCTCTTTCCATTTCCCTTTCATCCCTCGCTTTCCGTTTTCGTTCATCCCTTTCTTTTTTGTTTTTCTTTTTCTCTTTCCTTTCATCCCTCTCTTTCCATTTTCCCTTTCATCCTCTTTCCATTTCCTTTCATCCGTTTGCCTTCCATCCCTCTCTTTCCATTTCCTTTCATCCCCCTCTTTCTGTTTTTCTTTCATCCTCTCTTTCCGTTTTTTTTCGTCCTCCTCTTTGCATTTCCCGTTCATCCCTCTATTTCCATTTTTCTTTTCCATCCCTCTCTTTCCATTTTCCTTTCATCCCTCTATTTCCGTTTTTTCTTCAATCCTTCTCTTTCCATTTCCGTTCATCCTTATCTTTTTAATTTCCCTTTCATCCCATTCTTTCCAGTTCCCTATCACCCCTTTCTTTTGATTTCTCTTTTATTCCTCTCTTTCCATTTCCTCGTCCGTCTCTTTCCCTTTCCCTTTCATCCCTCTCTTTCCATTTTCACTTCCCACCCCTCTCTTTCCATTTCTCATTTTCTTTCATCACTCTCTTTCCATTTCCCTTGAATTCCTCCTATTTCCGTTTTTCTTTCATCCCTTTCTTTCCGTTTTTTCTTTCATCCTTCTCTTTCCATTGCCCTTCATCCCTTTCTTTCCATTTTTCTTTTTTATCCCCCTCTTTCCATTTTCTTTCATACCTCTCTTTCCGTGTTTCTTTCATCCTTCTATTTCCATTTCCTTTCATCCCCTCTTTCCGTTTTTTCTTTCATCCTTCTTTTTCCATTTCCCGTTCATCCCTCTCTTTCTGTTTTTTTCTTTCATCCCTTCTTTCGATTTCCCTTTCATCCTCTTCTTTTCCATTTTTCTTTCATACCTCTCTTTCCGTGTTTCTTTTCATTCTTCTATTTCCATTTCCCTTTCATCCCCCTCTTTCCGTTTTCTTTCATCCTTCTTTTTCTATTTCCCTTTCATCCTCCTCTTTTTCCATTTCCTTTTATCGCCTCTTTCCATTTTCCCTTTCATCCCCCTCTTTCCATTTCCCTTTCATTCTCCTCTTTCAATTTCCTTTTCATCCCCCTCTTTCCACGTCCCTTTCATTCTTTCCATTTCCTTTTTCATCCCTCTCTTTCCATTTTTCTTTCAACCCTCTTTCCATTTTTTCTTTCATCCCCTCTTTCCATTTTTCTTTCATCCTCTTTTGATTTTTCTTTCATCACTTTCTTCCATTTTTTTTCATACCTCTTTTTTCCATTTTTTTCATCCCCCTCTTTCCGTTTTTCTTTAATCCTTCTCTTTCCATTTCCCGTTCACCTATGCCTTTTCCCTTTTTCTTTCATCCCTCTCTTTCAATTTCCCTTTCATCCCTCTCTTTTTATTTCCCTTTCATCTCTCTCTTTCCATTTCCCATTTCTCTTTCATCACTCTCTTTCCATTTCCCCTGGAATTCCTCTATTTCCGTTTTTTCTTTCATCCCTTTCTTTCCGTTTTTCTTCCATCCCTCTCTTTCCATTTCACTTTCATCCCTCTCTTTCCATTTCCTTTCATCCCTCTCATTCCTTTTTCTTTCTTCCCTTTCTTTCCGTTTGTCTTTCATCCTTCTCTTCAAATTTCCCTTTCATCCCTCTTTCCATTTTTCTTTTATCCCCCTCTTTCCAGATTATTTTCATACCTCTCTTTCCGTGTTTCTTTCATCCTTCTATTTCCATTTTCCTTTCATCCCCCTCTTTCCGTTTTTCTTTCATCTCTTTTTTCCATTTCCCTTTCATCTCTCTCTTTGAATTTCCCTTTTCATCTCTCTCTTTCCATTTCGCTTTCATCCCTCTCTTTCCATTTTTCTTTCATCCGACATTTTTTCCATTTCCCTTTCATCCTCTCTTTCCATTTCCTTTCATCTCTGTTTTTCCATTTCCCTTTCGACCCCTCTTACCATTTCCCTTCCATCGCCCTCTTTCCATTTCCCTTTCATCCCCTCTTTCGATTTCTCTTTCATTCCCCTCTTTCCATTTCCCTTTCATCCCCCTTTCCACTTTCCTTTCATCCCCCTCTTTCCATTCCCTTTCATCCCTCTCTTTCCATTTTTTCTTTCATCCCCTCTTTCCGTTTTCTTTCATCCATCCCTCTTTGTATTTTCTTTCCTCACTTTCTTTCCATTTTCTTTTTTTATACATCTT
>JAXRKP010000699.1:235000-237209 GCA_037039925.1 Doris montereyensis | reverse complement strand
TTGTCTGACGAAGGGTTACACCCGAAACGTCACGTGTTTGTTCTGTCTGTATTAGTGGAGTTGTCGCTTTTTGTCATATTTCGCCTTTGACTTCACTCCACTGTGGCTTCTTGGTATTATTAACGTAGGTAAAAACGACCTTTGGTGTCTTTCATTTCTTGTTCTGATTGAAAGAAGACGACTACGTATGTGTCGGTTTGACTTAACAATATGTAAATTTTAGAGGTGGGGCGGGTCTTGTAAAATGTGGATAAATCTATTAAGAGTGAAATTATTGATGAGTCCAGGGAAAGATTGCTTAAATCAGTGGATTTGGTAAAAGCATACGGTGGCATTTCTAGCATTGGAGCACATGTGGAATCATTAAAATAATTAGAATGATACTTAGTTTTCCCAGAAAGTTAAAAACAATTCATATGCCTTTGTAGCGGGGCAGGATGGTTGGAAGGGGAGGCAAGTGTGGTCCTACGGAATGCTGACGTTATTAATCATTTGAAGGCCAAATAGTAAAGAATATCCATACTGCATGACAATTAGAATAAACGTTTTCTTTTCTGAATCTTCCTATACTATCCATAGACCATCACTGAAGTGGACTATCATTTGATCAAATTAGACATAAGAAAGATTTGAACATTCAGGTTATGTGAGCTATTAGCCATCTGATGTACTTACAATATAATTGGGATATCTTGAGGGTTGCTCTTGCAAAATTAATAGCATGGCAAACAAGCACGGAATCAGGACATTTGAAGCTGCGGTGAAATTAGAGAGACTATAATGTGAGAGGGGGATAATTGATATGAGGCAGTTAATGTCTCTCCTGGAATAAGTACTAAAGAACATGGACCATATTTAATAAGTCCATCTCAAATACCATCGTCTTTCGAAAGTGTGAGCCCTTGTGTAGTTCAGAGTTGACCTCATACTTAACTGAGATAAAGGGATGGAGAAAGTTGTAGAAATCGGAAGCCAGAATGCCAGAACAGGCTTCATTATTATTAGTATTAACAGAAAAATATGGATGTCAAAAGGACATGGAAGCAAAGATATATCGATTTTCTACATGTCTTAAAATTAATATGGCTTGCACTGATGAGCAAACAGTTTCAAGGACACACACAACAATCTTCCGAGAACAAAGAATTATGGCTGGCTGCCTATGAGGAATTCTTTTTTAATCAGATAGACAAGACAGATCATCAGCGTCAAGTTGTGAGACAGAGCACCAGACAATTGTGGTATTAAATCTATTTTCTCTTATGGACGAAGACTGCAATGAATCATTGATGCAATGGGGAGATCACATGAACAAAAAAGGAAAGCGGCATAGAGTACATAAAATTAGTACTAGGGTTGGGGCCATTTCAATGATGTTATAGCTATGTAACTGAAACATTAATGCAGCTGGAAGGAATCACTCAGGACAAAGGCGATCGAAGTGCGTTCGTTTATAGCTGTGCCTTTAAAAGTGACAAGCATAACATGTTCCTTTAATTCCTTTAGACTTCTCTATTTGGTAGGCATGGGATGTTTTTGTTCCGAGAGAACCCTTAAAACGGCAACCATCAGCTTACAGTGACTTAAACCAAGCCCCGCCTAAATTTTGACGATCTGGAGTCCGCAATAGTAAATTGGGTGCCATGAGAATTATTTGAATACATGGAGCCCACACTTTGTGCTGTTATTTACTTCAATTAAAAATCCCGGTACATGTATCTCTTCTACGTTTCCAATGCTGTCGATTATGGAATGGTTCCCATCATCCCACGAATGCAAATTTTTTAGTGTTCAGTCGATTTTTAAAACTTTCAGTAATGCTTTACTTTTAGTTGCTTTGGAACAGGAAATGGAGGAGGAATGTCAATTTTGTTTCAGTTTTGAATAAGATTCCTTGAATTCTATTTCTAAAATTCTCAAAGCATGAATTTGATATTTATTCAAATCTTAACATTTTCAGTATTTGATATGCATTCTATTTCATAACTTAAGTAATAATAATTTATCTCTAGATCTTGGACATTTTGACTTCGATTAGGAGCACCAGCAGTGGCAGGCGCTCTTTGAACCAAAGTACACGTAAGAGAATTATCTCAAATCTGTAGGTTCTATGTCTTCAACTTTCTTCAACCCCGGTTTGCAATACCCACTTAGGACGTCAGCCAAGGCCGTCTCTAATAGAGACGGCCTTGCGTCAGCGCAATATTTA
>JAXRKP010000699.1:212500-220000 GCA_037039925.1 Doris montereyensis | reverse complement strand
ACAGTTCATTGGAGAACACCACTGTCACACCATCTTCAAAGCGGCTCTTGTCAGACCTATTCTTAAAAAGACGGCTCTAGGCAAAGACATATGCAAAAACTACATATCAGTATATAACTTAAGTTTCATCTCCAAAATCCTTGAAAAAAATGCGGTTTGTAGATAACGAGAACATCTGACAAAATCCAACATCACAATAACATTTCGATCTGCATACCTCGAAGGCCACACCACCGAAACATCCCTCCTGCGAGTTTAAAACGACATCATCTGTTCATCACCGGTCAGGACAACATCGCTCTGTTGCTATTCGACCTGAGCACAGCTTTCGACACAATAGACCATTCCATCCGTCTCAATTGACTAGAAAAGATCATTTCGTTTAACAACATCAAATTATGATGGTCAACATCAATGGAATCCTGACGGGTCCCTTCAGCATCAAATATGAAACGCCACGGGCTTCTGGTTTTGGGTACAATCTTTTCACATTATATACATCCCCTCTGGTCAACATTATACAAATGCACAATCGCCACTATCATCTTTACGTGGAAAATACACAGCTAGCTCTATGTTTGTATGACTAAAGAGAGTATCAATGTTTCTACCGATGCCATTGAAAGCTGATGTCGTTCAATAAACTGGCACTTGACGGGAGAAAACAGAGTTGGATGTATTTTTCTGGTACATCTTAAAGTGGGAGATGCAATTATCTACAGTTTGCGTGTTGTCAGGAACTTGGGTTTTCATTTTGATGAGATTTTGGATGGGAAAGACCATGTGACAAGGTTGTGTCAAACAATTCGTTTTCAGTTGAGAAATTTAGGCCGTATAAAGAGGCTCTTTACGTGATATCAAATCTTCCAAGCTACTAGTGCATGCATTAATAACAAGGCGTCTAGACTATTGCAACTCATTGCTTTATGGCATCCCCATACAGAAATTTCAAAACAAAGCCGCCAGAACGGTAATGAAAACAAAACTGAAAGACTCAAGTCACTTCACTGGCTGTCTGCTGAAATGAGTATAAGGCTCAAGACTGCCTGTATAGTTTTCAAATGTGTTCATGTAGTGAATATTTATATTTTCTGGTAACTTTACTAACTGTGAACAGGCCATCGTGACATCTACGCTCGTCCCGGCAAATACAGCCAGCTAGAAAATCACTCAAAACTAAATTAGATGCACTGGTTGTTTGGAACTCTTTATCTCAAGAGATTTGAGAATGTCGATGGAAGTGGTCATTTCAATAGTGTCACAAATACATCAATTAAAGAAAAATGCCAAATCATGGATTTTGACACTGTTGGCTCGGAATTCCAAGTTTCAAATAGTTGTAAACGAGATTTATTTTCATCATATCATTTTCACACTTTTCAGGAAGAATGATTTCCTTTTTATGCCCTAGGATTATCTCTCTGTCTCGTTTTTAACGAAAATGGACATAAGCACACTATTGGGCTGACCCCTTCATGATTTTGTAACATTTAGATCAAAACTGGAAAACAGAACTTTTTAAAGTCTCTTTCAATGACTAAATGTATCGTGCTAACTCCAATCTATGTTTATTCCTGTTTGTTAAACTGACATCAATCAGATGTTCTGGTGTACGAGTGATGTTTGTGTATGTCCGAGTGTGGTGTATGTGTGTGTGTGTACTGAGTGTGTGTGTGTGTATGTGTATGTGTAGGTGGTGCACATAGTAATATATGTGTCCTATGCGTACATGTGTGTAAGTGTGTGTGTGAAGCGTGTGCGTGTGTGTGTGTGTGTGTGCCATGTCTGTATTAATAAATTAGTCTTAATGTTGGTATTATTTGTCATGTGTGTCATTTACAATTAATTACTAATCCCTGAAATTGTATTTCTTTGATCAATAGCAATTCTTTATAAAAACAATATGTGTGTGTGTGTGTGTGTGTGTGTGTGTGTGTGTGTGTGCACATGTTTAAATCAGTGTGGGTGCCTGCAAATAGATAAATACAAGTGAGTGTCTTTGGGAATGTATTTGTCTTAAAGTGAATATCAGTGTCATATGTGCCAGGTATTATACATGCTTACTTTCTATATCCTAATTTAATAATAAGTATGTAGATTCAGTTTCATGTGTGTGCTTGTGCATGTGTGCGTGTACTTGGATGTGTAAGTTGTCCTGTTGTGATTATATTGTTGAAGTTGATAGCCATGAATTATAAAGTCCCCCTGAGCATCTTACTAGAAGGATAAACACGTTATAGAAATATTTATTCATTTATTTATTTAGCAGTAGTAATAATATTATTATCATTATCATTATTACTAGCTGTAAGAGCCTAGCGTTGCCGGGTTAATCGATTAAATTGTAAATAAAATGTTTGTGTAATCTTTTGTCTGCGCCATCGGGTTGAACAACAAATACATGTTACACCATTGGATTCCAAGTGTAATTATTGTCCCTATAAAATTGTGTGTACCGTACGAACTAAACATCGTGAATGAAATCCAAGCCCTATGCGGTTATGTGAAACCAAAAGAATGATAATAATAATAATAATAATAATAATAATAATAATAATAATAATAATAATAATAATAATAATAATAATAATAATAATAATAATAATAATAATAATAATAATAATAATAATAATAATAATAATAATAATAATAATAATAATAATATTAATAATAATAATAATAATAATAATGATAATAATAATAATTATAATAATTTCTGTTTCCTTCCGTGGAAGTTAAATTTCTTTTGAGTTAATGCCTCTTTTATATCTTCTTCCCACTTTCTCCGAGGTCTGCCTTTTGGTCTTTTACCTTGAGTTTTAGCACTGTATACTGATTTTGCTATTCTATTGTCATTCATTCTGTTAACATGCCTAAACCATCTCAGTTGATTCATTTCGATCTTAGTTTTTATGCTATATGCTTTGGTTTGATTTCTTATTGTTGTGTTTCTGATTTTGTCTCTTTTCGTTTTCCCTACTACTCTTCTTAGATATTTCATTTCGGCTGCCTGCACTCTACTGTATTCCCTACTGTCTAAGGTCCAGATTTCACTGTCATAGAGGAGGGTAGGACAATAAACTGTGTTGTATACTGCCATTTTTGGTTTTTGTTGACAATTCTGTTTACGTACAAATGCCTTTCCTAGATGGTTATATATTGCACTTGCCTTTTGGATTCTCTGGCTGATTTCTTCTCTTAGTTTTCCCTCTGAGTTAATCATTACCCCTAAGTAATTGTAGCTTTGAACTTGTTCTAAATTCTCTCTGCCTAATTTAAGATTTTGTGTTTTAGCTTCCCTAGTTATTAGCATTGTTTTGGTTTTCTTTGCATTTACTCTCATTTCTCTTTTATTTAATTCATTATTCATTATGTTGATATTTGACTGGAGGTCCCTTTCTTTTTTTCCAAACAGAACTAAATCATCAGCAAATGAAAGCATTGATACATTTACTGGTTTGAGCTTCCACATATCTACATTCATTTTCTTCCTTTTTGAGGATGCCTTTGCGACCGAATCCATAAATGTGATAAACAAAAGAGGACTTAAGTACAACCCTGTCTTACTCCTATATCTACATCAAATTCTTAGATACATTTCCAGCTACTCTCCCTGCACACGTTGGTTTATTGTAAAAACTTTTAATGACTTCTATTAAAATTTGCTCTACGTTGTGTTCTTTTAAGGAATGCCATAGTTCGTCCCTCCTCACAGTGTCAAATGCCTTTTCTAAGTCAATAAAACACAGGTGCAAGTCAAGGTTTCTTTCAAGGAATTTTTCTATTATTTATCTAATTGTAAATATATGATCTTGTACACGTCTTTCCTGGTCTAAATCCCCTCTGATGCTCTTCAATCTGATCCTCTACTCTTTTTCTTAGTCTCATTTCCAGAATCCTGGCATACACTTTTTCTGGTACGCTAAGTAGTGATATCCCTCTATAGTTTGAGTATTCCATAGTTGATCCTTTCTTGTGTATTGGTTTTACTGTTCCATTTTTTCCAGTCGTCTGGCACCCTGCTTGGACTTCCATAATTGTTGATATATTGCATGTAGTAGTTTGTCTGCCTCTCTCCTTGGTTTTTAATCATTTCTGGATAAACTTGATCTGCTCCTGGGGCTTTTCCTAATTTCACTTTTCTTATAGCTGTTTGAAGTTCTTCCATTGAGAAATCTACATTTTCAGCCGTCTCATCTCGATTACTTGTTACTCTTAATAATGTATCTGTTTTTCTTGTTTCATATGTTCTGAGGGATTATGTAATTGTTGAAAATACTTCCTCCACGTTTCCATGATTTCGCTGTCTCCTTTCATTATTTCTCTTCATTTGGCATTCTTAATTTGTCGTATTGGGCATGCTTTGTCTTTCTCGTGCTCTTCATTGCTCCCCAGAACAGCTTTTGATTTCCTTGATAGCTTTCTTGAAGTCTTTGTCCAAACTCTTCACACTGTTCATGTTTTGCTTTCCTTACTTCCTCTTTGGCGATAGTTGTTTTACTCATGTAATCTATCCTATCCTCTGGTCTCTTTGTTTGCAAGTATTTCTTCCAGGCATCCTTCTTTTCTTTGATCTTAGTCTTGACATTCTCATTCCCCCATGCTGTTCTTTCATATCTCCTTTAATTTGTTTCCTACCAGAGACCTCTTCAGTACAACTGAGGAGTGTTTCTTTATACATTTGCCATTTTTCTTCTATTGTGCTATCATTCAGATCCATCTGCCTTTCACTGATAGATCTTTTATCCTGGATCGGTACATTTGTTTTACTATTGGTTTGTTTGGTTCTTCTATTTTGAGTTTAGTAGCTTTCTTCTTTCCTTTTCTGTGTGTTGTCTTTAGTTAATAATCTCATTTTGGCTATCACTAGGTGATGATCACTAAATATTTCTGCTCCTCTGCTTACTCTAGCATCCAATGTACTGTAAAAAAGAAAGCTGCTAACTATTATGTAGTCTATGATTGACTTTTCACATCACTCTTCATTTACTCTTGTATATTTGTGGATATCTTTATGAGGAAAAAATGTGTTAGCTATTTTCATGTTATTCTTTAGGCAAAAAGCTATTAGTCTCTCTCCATTTGGAGAAGTTGTTGTCTCTCCTTCTTTACCTATTACTCCTCCTGATGTTTCTACATTGTTGCCTACTCTAGCGTTTAAATCTCCTAAAACCATTAATTCCTGTTTGGGTTTGAGATTCTCTGCAGCTATTTGTAAATAATTTTCGAAGATATCTTTTTCTTCTTTGGTGGCATCTGCGTTTGGTCCATATTAATAATTTAATTTCTCTTCCTTTGGTTTAATATTTACCTCTAATAGCCGTGAGCTTACAAATTTTTAACTTTCTAGTAGCATTTCTTGCCTTTCATGCATTAGGAGGTCTATTCCTGCTCTAGCTCTATCTTTGACATCTACTCCTGAGAAGATTTAAATATGATTTGGTCCTACATTTTCTATTCTTTGTCCGTTTTTCTTTGTTTCTGTAATAGCCAAAATGTCTACTTTTGAATTTTTCCATTTCTTCAGCTAATTCTAACTCCTTTCCATTAATTGCACTAACATTCCATGTTTCAAAAATCACAATCCGTGTTCTTTTCCAGAGGCGTCTTCGAAAGTTCAAGCCGGGTATATCATTGTATATGTTACTTTGAATCATGCTGTTTTTGGATAAGCAGGGGATTAGCCCACTGTACCCTAGGTAGATGGTGGGGCTGCCACCTTGAGGCTCCCTACCGGGCCTTGTTATTTTCTGTCAGGGTTAACTCCTTTAGCCGTTAGTCATTCAAGAGCTGCCTGCAAAGCAACAGGAGACTCGTGGCGGGCAGGATCATCTACTCCCCGTCCACTGCCCGAGCCGCGATACACATCGTGCTGTTACGGTTGATGTTGCCCTGACGTTAAAACATCATGACATGAAAGTGACTGCTGGTGTAGATCTTTTGTTTTGCTTTTCTTGCCTTCGATGCACCATACTATTACCTCTAGATCAAGAGATTGAATAAGATTGAGATCTATTGTTCGATGATGTTTCAATCCATAGATTTATACCGTATTCTGTAAATAGAATTTAGATCTAGAGCTGCCATACAGATCTAGAGCTAGATCTAGATCTACAACTACGCCACTATGACACTGGGCCATTTTGTCGATCATGATTAAATTAAAGTCGCGTTAGAAAGAGACCGAAAGGATCCCATTTTTGACCTCATTAAAAAAAAATTGAAACTTAAAACTTACTCGCTCACAAGTGGAATTGAAATTTTGCACAGGATGAGTTGCGTACACTGCGCTATGACATTTTGAACAGGATGGGTTGCGTACACTGCGCTATGACATTCTGAACAGGATGAGTTGCGTACACTGCGCTATGACATTCTGAACAGGATGAGTTGCGTACATTGCGCTATGACATTCTGAACAGGATGAGTTGCGTACACTGCGCTATGACATTTTGCACAGGATGGGTTGCGTACACTGCGCTATGACATTCTGAACAGGATGAGTTGCGTACACTGCACTATGACATTTTGAACAGGATGGGTTGCGTACACTGCGCTATGACATTCTGAACAGGATGGGTTGCGTACACTGCGCTATGACATTCTGAACAGGATGGGTTGCGTACACATTGCACTATGACATTTTGAACAGGATGGGTTGCGTACACTGCGCTATGACATTCTGAACAGGATGGGTTGCGTACACTGCGCTATGACATTCTGAACAGGATGGGTTGCGTACACTGCGCTATGACATTCTGAACAGGATGGGTTGCGTACACTGCGCTATGACATTCTGAACAGGATGGGTTGCGTACATTGCACTATAACATTTTGCAACTATGGAATATATAAATAAAGGCAATTTTAAAAACTCCTACCTAGATCTGTAGTCTTTGGCAAAAAGAATAAGCATTGGATATAGACACAATACGATTCCTTGACTATTTTTTAAATAATAGATTTGTATTATTATCATCATCTTTATTATCCTCATCATCATCATCATCGTCGTCATCATGATCACCATCCTCATTATTGTCATTATTATTATTACTAGTAGCAGCAGCAGTAGTAGTAGTAGTAGTAGCAGTAGTAGCAGCAGCAGCAGCAGCAGCAGCAGCAGCAGCAGCAGCAGTAGCAGTAGTAGCAGCAGCAGCAGCAGCAGTTGCTGCAGCAGCAACAGCAGCAGTAGTAGTAGCAGTAGTAGTAGTAGTAGTAGCAGCTGTAGTAAGTAGCAGCAGCAGCAGCAGCAGTAGCGGCGCAGCAGGTAGCAGTGAAGCAGTAGTAGTACTAGTTGTAGTCGTAGTAGTAGTAGTAATAGTAGCAGTAGTAGCAGTAGCAGCAGTAGCAGTAGTAGCAGTAGTAGTAGCAGCAGCAGCAGCAGCAGCAGCAGCAGCAGCAGCAGCAGTAGTAGTAATGGTAGTAGTAGCAGTGGTAGTAGTAGCAGTAGTAGTAGTAGTAGTAGTAGTAGTAGTAGTAGGCAGCAGCAAAAAGTAG
>JAXRKP010000699.1:205000-207500 GCA_037039925.1 Doris montereyensis | reverse complement strand
ATGGCAGGGTATGTAAGGTTAAGGCAGAGAAAGGACTGACAGTGGTGTTTTATACTGTTTAGTTTCCTTCTCTTAACATCCAACACTAAGACGTGGCAACGGTCATTCAAACAGATACGGAGGTCACCGGTTTCACTACATTTAGACTTTCCTGTCGATGAATTTCACGATTTCACTGATAAACTTTGTTATGTATTTTAAACGAAAGTTGAAGTGCCTATCATTGGTAATGATAAGAGTTTTGTGAAGGAGAACAGCTGGCAGGGTTTAGTATCTGAAATTAAGTTTCAGTATTTACTTTTGATTATAGTTTTGCTTTGTTATGAGAATACGTAGAAAGATGTAGACATGCACGTCCACGAATTGCACGACAACACAGAGAAAGCTTTTTGATTTACACATCATAGAATAAGAAGTGAACAATATAATCAATACATATATACCTAAATATATATTTATTTGTAAACTGTACATACGTTTATGTTTTCATCATAACACTTATTTAGTGGATCCTTCGTCTCGGATATCAAATGAGATTGAAATGTTGTTGTTTGTGACGATGTTATAGCTGTCCGTGGGTTGTTTTGTCTTCTTATTTTGATTTGAAGCAAATTATTCATCAATTTGTTGTCCGCTAGAAGTGATACAAAGGGTATCTTTCATGCCATTAGGGTGGTTTTCATTACTCATGACAATCGTTTTTGTCGATATCTTAATTGTTATTCTTATGCGCCTTGTATACATCGCCGGATTCACTGCTTGTGCTGTTGCTACCGCTATTATCAGTGTCACTAGATCCACCACTTTTGCTATGGCCACCGCTATTATCGGTCACTGTCCACTGATGGCCACCACTTTTGCTATGGCCACCGCTATTATCGGCGTCACTGGATCCACCACTTTTGCTATGGCTATTGCTATGGCCACGCTATTATCGGCGTCACTGGATCCACCATCGGCGTCACTGGATCCACCACTAGAGCTGTTACTTCCGCTTTTATCGGCGTCACTAGATCCACCACTTGAGCTGTTGCTTCCGCTATTATCGGCGTCACTGGATCCACCACTTGAGCTGTTGCTTCCGCTATTATCGGCGTCACTGGATCCACCACTTGAGCTGTTGCTTCCGCTATTATCGGCGTCACTGGATCCACCACTTGAGCTGTTGCTTCCGCTATTATCGGCGTCACTGGATCCACCACTGCTTCCGCTATTATCGGCGTCACTGGATCCACCACTTGAGCTGTTGCTTCCGCTATTATCGGCGTCACTGGATCCACCACTTGAGCTATTGCTTCCGCTATTATCGGCGTCACTGGATCCACCACTTGAGCTGTTGCTTCCGCTATTATCGGCGTCACTGGATCCACCACTTGAGCTGTTGCTTCCGCTATTGTCGGTGTCACTAGATCCACCACTTGAGCTGTTGCAACCGCTATTATCGGCGTCACTAGATCCACCACTTGAGCTGTTGCTTCCGCTATTATCGGCGTCACTGGATCCACCACTTGAGCTATTGCTTCCGCTCTTATCGGCGTCACTGGATCCACCACTTTTGCTATTGCCACCGCTATTATCGGCGTCACTGGATCCACCACTTGAGCTATTGCCACCGCTATTATCGGCGTCACTGGATCCACCACTTGAGCTATGGCCACCGCTATTATCGGCGTCACTGGATCCACCACTTGAGCTGTTGCTTCCGCTCTTATCGGCGTCACTGGATCCACCACTTGAGCTATTGCTTCCGCTATTATCGGCGTCACTGATCCACCACTTGAGCTGTTGCTTCCGCTATTATCGGCGTCACTGGATCCACCACTTGAGCTATTGCTTCCGCTATTATCGGCGTCACTGGATCCACCACTTGAGCTGTTGCTTCCGCTATTATCGGCGTCACTGATCCACCACTTGAGCTGGATCCACCACTGCTTCCGCTATTATCGGCGTCACTGGATCCACCACTTGAGCTATTGCTTCCGCTATTATCGGCGTCACTGGATCCACCACTTGGAGCACTTGCTAGGCGTCACTGGATCCACCACTTGAGCTGTCCCGCTATTATCGGCGTCACTGGATCCACCACTTGGAGCTGTTGCCACCGCTCTTTATCGGCGTCACTGGATCCACCACTTGAGCTGTTACTTCCGCTATTATCGGCGTCACTGGATCCACCACTTGAGCTGTTGCTTCTGCTATTATCGGCGTCACTGGATCCACCACTTGAGCTGTTGCTTCCGCTATTATCGGCGTCACTGGATCCACCACTTTAGCTGTTGCTTCCGCTATTATCGGCGTCACTGGATCCACCACTTTTAGCTATTGCTTCCGCTATTATCGGCGTCACTGGATCCACCACTTGAGCTGTTGCTTCCGCTCTTATCGGCGTCACTGATCCACCACTTTTACGAGCTATTGCCACCGCTCTTATCGGCGTCACTGGATCCACCACTTGAGCTGTTGCTTCCGCTATTATCGGCGTCACTGGATCCACCACTTG
>JAXRKP010000699.1:197500-200000 GCA_037039925.1 Doris montereyensis | reverse complement strand
GGCATAATTTGAGTCAAAGAATGCACCAAAACCATCAATAATGTTCATAACATTCTATGCTCTATACAATTGTTCACGTTTTTTTATGCTCAGTATAGAAAGTAAAACTATCAATGTTTGGATTTGCATTAACTACAACAAAATCTTTAAAACATAACCATTCTCAAAAGGAAACTAAAATGCCATTCATATGGTTAAAGCCGTGGACAAAGCCATAGAAACACGTGAACACGTAACTTCTCTAACCCAACCAAGCACGTGTAAGGAAGGGGGTGGGGGGCGGGTCCTGAGAAAACCAGTTTTGCCCAAAATGAGATTAATCTAGTTTATTGTATTAGTGGATAAAGTAGTTCATTCGCATCACAATGAGGCCATAAAAGAAGCTCAGTATCGATTCTTTGAATTTATACCATGATTTTAGAAACGATACCGGCCTATCTTTCAACTTAGTTGTTGTACTATAAAATCCAAAATTGTGTCTAGAGTTTTGAATGTTGGTACTTATTTTATTGTCACAATGTACGCTATCCAGAAATTATGTTGAAGATTTGCCTTAGATCGCCCGGAAAATATGTGACATATTCCGCACACCTGTGATCAAAAGGTACCATCCTGACATGAGTAAAAGGGAGCTAGGGCAGTTGAAACAGGGTTGATAAGAAGTAGTTGAGAGCCTCTCAGGGTTTTCTGGCGTTTCAAAGTAGTATCCTATTCTTTTCACAGGTTTATGAGAGAAAACAAGATAAGAATAACAAAACAAAACAAATGTGAAAATTCCTCAAATAGTCGTTTTTTTTTGTTAATTATTTTCTATCTTCTTTTTTTATTTCTCTACGTATCTTCATGAAATTTGGCTTGAATGATCGTTGGGTAAAAACAAAACAATGATGAAATGGTTTTTTCGACATGGATTATATTGTTTTGTCAAATTTGAATTTTTTGTATAATATTTTTGGTTTGTTATTTAATTACTAATAAATGAAAACTCCGATCAGATCAAATTTAGATATTGTATTAAAAAAAGGTGTTTGCAAAGTTTGAAAGAATTTGTTAAAAAATGTGTGTGCAAAGTTTGAAAGAATTTGTTAAAAAATGTGTGTGCAAAGTTTGAAAGAATTTGTTTAAAAATGTGTGTGCAAAGTTTGAAAGAATTTGTTAAAAAATGTGTGTGCAAAGTTTGAAAGAATTTGTTAAAAAATGTTTGTTTAAAAAACGTGTGCAAAGTTTGAAAGAATTTGTTTAAAAACGTGTGTGCAAAGTTTGAAAGAATTTGTTTAAAAATGTGTGTGCAAAGTTTGAAAGAATTTGTTAAAAAATGTGTGCAAAGTTTGAAAGAATTTGTTAAAAAATGTGTGTGCAAAGTTTGAAAGAATTTGTTAAAAAAGGTGTGTGCAAAGTTTGAAAGAATTTGTTTAAAAATGTGGACGTCTATCGATATTAAACTTGTTGAAGACAATTTCGACTCGGCACAACCTGTTCATTACACATGTATAATATGACTTAAATTGATATGAACATTCCTATCACTTCTTTTAACCTTTAAAGATAATGACTTAAATTAGATTGTTTATGGTTATGATATAATGTCTATGTTCATAATACTACACCATGACAAATTTTTTTAAAGAATGTTCATGTTGTAAAATGTGATTGCCATTCATGTAATAAGGCGAGGGCGAAATTGATTAGCTTGTCTTCGCCAGGTCTTCACCAGATCTTCGCCAGGTCTGCGGCAGGTCGAGCCGTTTGGAAGTATTTTTACCTCAAACAAACCAAGTCCATGCACAAACTCTCTGCTCCGTCGGCAGGGGCAATTCAGGTACACAGTCCTCGACTCCGTCGGCAGGGGCAATTCAGGTACACAGTCCTCGACTCCGTCAGCAGGGACAATTCAGGTACACAGTCCTCGACTCCGTCGGCAGAGGCAGTATGGGCACATACACATTTCTGTGCTCCGTAGGAACAGTGCGGGCATATACATACTCCTCTGCTCCGTAGATACAGTGCGGGTACTTACACACTCCTCCGCTCCGTAGGGACAGTGCGGGCACTTACACATTCCTCTGCTCCGTCAGCAGGGAGGTTCGGGCACATACTCTTCCGCTCCGTCGGCAGGAGCAGTATGGGCACATGCACACGCCTTTGCTCCGTAGGACAGTGCGGGCACTTACACACTCCTCTGCTCCGTAGGGACAGTGCGGGCACATACACACTCCTCTGCTCCGTAGGGATAGTGCGGCACATACACACTCCTCCGCTCCGTAGGGACAGTGCGGGCACATACACACTCCTCTTCTCCGTAGGGATAGTGCGGGCATATACATACTCCTCTGCTCCGTAGATACAGTGCGGGTACTTACACACTCCTCCGCTCCGTAGGGACAGTGCGGGCACTTACACACTCCTCTGCTCCGTAGGGACAGTGCGGGCACATACACACTCCTCTGCTCCGTAGGGACAGTGCGGGCACATACACACTCCTCTGCTTCATAGGATAGTG
>JAXRKP010000699.1:182500-192500 GCA_037039925.1 Doris montereyensis | reverse complement strand
GCCAACAAGCACGGAAGTCCATACAGGTGTCAGACGACTGGAGGTGGTACCAATACATCAGAAAGAATCAAATATGGAATGCTCAAGCTATAGAGGGAAATCACTACTTGGCGTACCAAATTACTGGAAATGAGACAAAGGAGAAAAGTAGAGGATCAGATTGAAGAACTTCAAAGTGGATTTATACCAGGAAGAAGTTACAAGACCACATATTTACAATTAGACAAATAATAGAAAAAATCCTTGAGAGAAACATTGACTTGCATCTGTGTTTTATAGACTTAGAAAAGGCCTTTGACACTGTGAGGAGGGACGAATAATAGCTTTCCTTAAAAGAACACAATGTGGAGCAAAATTCAATAGAAGCCATTAAAAGTTTTAACAATAAACCAACATGTGCAATGAGAGTAGCTGGAAATATATCTGAAGAATATACTGAGATATAGAGTAAGACAGTGTTGTATCCTAAGTCCTCTTTTGTTTATCACATTTATGGATTCAGTCGCAAACGCATCCTCCTGAAAAATGAAGATAATGAATACATGTAGGTGGAAGCTCAAACCAGTAAATGTATCAAGGCTTTCATTTGCTGACAATTTCTGTTTGGAAAATCAGAAAGTGATCTTCAGTCGAATATCAATATGATGACTAATGAACTAAGTTAAAGAGGAATGAGAGTAAAAACAAAGAACACCAAAACATTGTAGTAACTAGGGATGCTAAAACACAAAATGTTTAATTTTCCGTGGAGAATTTAGAACAAGTTCAAAGTTACAATTACCTAGGAGTAATGATTAATTCAGAGGGAAAACTAAGAGAAGAAATCAATCAGAGAATCCAAAAGGCCAGTGCAATATATAACCATCTAGGAAAGGCATGTATAGATAAACAAGAATTGTCAATAAAAACCAAAATGATAGTATACAACACAGTTTATTGTCCTATTCTCCTCTATGGCAGCGAAACCTGGACCTTAGACAGTAGAGAATACAGTAGAGTACAGGCAGCTGAAATGAAATATCTAAGAAGAATAGTAGGGAAAACTAAAAGAGACAAAATCAGAAACACAATAATAAGAGAGATCAAACCAAAACAGATAGCATAAAAACTAAGATAGAAACAAATCAATTGAAATGGTTGGGCATGTAAACAGAATGATTGACAATTAAATCAGTATGCTAAATCCCAAGGTAAAATACCAAAACGCAGACCTCAGAGAAAGTAGGAAGAAAATATACAAGAGGCATTAATATAGCATAAAAATTTAACATTTATGGAAGGAAACAAAAAATGTCAGGACAGGGCAGCCTGGAGAAAGATTATATTTGAACTCATACACCGGAAGGTAGAATGGGAACTTATAAAGAAAGGAAGAAAGAAAGAATACAAGAAAGCAAATGCTGAATCACCGACTTTAAATCATGAATCTCTCGGAGGCCTGTTTCTCTGACATTATTTCCCAATTCACCATAATTTCAAGGTATTAGTTTTAATGCAATACAACAGCAAGCGTCATCTCAATTTATTATCGATATTTCCTTAAGCCAGGTGCTTCTCACGAGTAATTGAAATTTGAATGAAAACAAAGTTAAACTGTAAATTAAATGTACATCAAAAACAAAGTGTTAACGTTTCTTCATCTATTTGCTATATTATTGCTTGATAAGAGTCAATGTTAACACTGGCTCGCAGTTTCTATTTTCTTAACCTTTTAACGATCGTGATTTTGATTAATGGTCAAGATTTGTGATACTCTTGGCCTTATGTAATCAATATTCAGCGCCACATGTCAGAGTTTTTGACTGAACCGTTCAAGAAGAGCCGGAGGCTAAACCGCCAGGAAAACATGAATCCTGTGGTCGAGCACTGGAACATGAAAAACAAGCAATGTGTCAAGATCACGTGACAGAACGAATCGATGCCGGAGGTTTTCACGAAGGCGAAAATAAGAAGAAGACGAAGAAGTAGACAAAGACGAAGAAGAAGAAGAAGAAGAAGAAGAAGAAGAAGAAGAAGAAGAAGAAGAAGAAGAAGAAGAAGAAGAAGAAGAAGAAGAAGAAGAAGAAGAAGAAGAAGAAGAAGAAGAAGAAGAAGAAGAAGAAGAAGAAGAAGAAGAAGAAGAAGAAGAAGAAGAAGAAGAAGAAGAAGAAGAAGAAGAAGAAGAAGAAGAAGAAGAAGAAGAAGAAGAAGAAGAAGAAGAAGAAGAAGAAGAAGAAGAAGAAGAAGAAGAAGAAGAAGAAGAAGAAGAAGAAGAAGAAGAAGAAGAAGAAGAAGAAGAAGAAGAAGAAGAAGAAGAAGAAGAAGAAGAAGAAGAAGAAGAAGAAGAAGAAGAAAGAAGAAGAAGAAGAAGAAGAAGAAGAAGGAGAAGAAAAAGAAGGAGAAGAAAAGAAGAAGAAGAAGAAGAAGAAGAAGAAGAAGAAGAAGAAGAAGAAGAAGAAGAAGAAGACGAAGAAGAAGAAGAAGAAGAAGAGGAAGAAGAAGAAGAAGAAGAAGAAGAAGAAGAAGAATAAGAAGAAGAAAAGAAGAAGAAGAAGAAGAAGAAGAAGAAGAAGAAGAAGAAGAAGAAGAAGAAGAAGAAGAAGAAGAAGAAGAAGAAGAAGAAGAAGAAGAAGAAGAAGAAGAAGAAGAAGAAGAGAAGAAGAAGAACAAGGAGAAAGTAGCAGTAGTAGCAGAAGTAGCAGTAGTAGCAATAGTTGCAATGGTGGTGGTAGCAGTAGGCGTAGTAGTAGTAGTAGTAGTAGTAGTAGTAGCAGCAGTAGTAGTAGTAGTAGTAGTAACAGCAGCAGTAGTAGTAGTGGTGGTAGTAGCAGTAGTGGAGTGGTAGTAGTGGTAGTGGTGGTGGTAGTAGTAGTAGTAGTAGTAATAGTAGTAGTAGTAGTAGTAGTAGTAGTAGTAGTAGTGGTAGCAGTAGTAGTAGTAGTAGTAGTAGTAGTAGTAGTAGTAGTAGTAGTGGTAGTGGTAGTCGTAATAGTAGTAGTAGAAGTAGTAGTAGTAGTAGTAGTAGTAGTAGTAGTAGTAGTTGTAGTAGTAGTAGTAGTAGCAATAGTAGTAGTAGTGGTAGTAGCAGTAGTCGTAGTAGTAGTAGAGTAGTAGTAGTAGTAGTAGTAGTAGTAGTAGTAGTAGTAGTAGTAGTAGTAGTAGTAGTGGTAGTGTAGTAGTAGTAGTAGTAGTAGTGGTAGTAGTAGCGTAGTAGTAGTAGTAGTAGTAGTAGTAGTAGTAGTAGTAGTAGTAGTAGTAGTAGTAGTAGTAGTAGTAGTAGTTGTAGTAGTAGTAGTAGTAGTAGCAGTAGTAGCAGTAGTAGTAGTAGTAAAAGTAGTAGCAGTAGTAGTAGTAGTAGTAGTAGTAGTAGTAGTAGTAGTAGTAGTAGTAGTAGTAGTAGTAGTAGTAGTAGTAGTAGTAGTAGTAGTAGTAGTAGGAGTAGTAGTAGTAATAGTAGCAGTAGTAGTAGTAATAGTATTTTAGTAGTAGGAATACTACTACCAGTAGTAGTAGTAGTAGTAGCAGTAGTAGTAGTAGTAGTAGTAGTAGTAGTAGTAGTAGTAGTAGTAGTAGTAGTAGTAGTAGTAGTAGTAGTAGTAGTAGTAGTAGTAGTAGTAGTACTAGTAGTAGTATAGAGTAGTAGTAGTAGTAGTAGTAGTAGTAGTAGTAGTAGTAGTAGTAGTAGTAGTAGTAGTAGTAGTAGTAGTAGTAGTAGTAGTAGCAGTAGCAGTAGTAGTAGTAGTAAGTAAAATATAATCAGTAGTAGTAGTAGTAGTAGTAGTAGTAGTAGTAGTAGTAGTAGTAGTAGCAGCAGCAGTAGTAGTAGTAGTAGTAGTAGTAGTAGTAGTAGCAGTAGTGAAAAGAATAAAAGCATTGAAGCATAAAAATTTTTACATTTTTGTTACCTGGAGAAAGGTCATCTCGAACGATCAAGAGATGAAATCAGCAAGAGAATCCAAAAAGGCAAGTACGATGATGACAAAAAAATATAATCATCTAGGAAAGTAGTAGGGAAACTAAAAGAGACAAAATCAGAAACACAACAATAAGAGATCACACCAAAACAGATGGCATAAAAAACTAAGGTAGAAATAAATCAATTGAGATGATTTGGGCATGTAAACAGAATGAATGACAAATCCAAGGTAAAAGACCAAAAGGCTGACCTCGGAGAAAACTGTGGGAAGAAGATATAAAAGAGGCATTGAAGATAAAAATGTATATATACATATATATATATATATATATATATATATATACTATATATATATACATATATATATATATATATATATATATATATATATATATATATATATATATATATATATATATGGGGTATCTCAAAAAATCTTATAAAGTATATCTTTAAAAATATTTTTTTAATTTCTTTCGTACTTCGCATACAGATAGTCATTATAAGATAAGATACAATAGTTTTTAATGATTTTAGATGAGGAAAATATTATAGGTAATGTAGGTAAAATTTCAAGTCGATACGTCCAGCTGCATGAAAGTTACAAATTGTTTAACACTAATGTCAAATCATTAAAAAAAAAAACGAAGGTGCGACTTCAATTTCTATTTTGTGTTAGGCAGTTACACATGTATTCATTTTCAGCTAATTACGCATTTTCGTGATTTTGATAAGCATCCGGCTTAGCACACGAACACATTTGTCACGATGTTCAGTTGATGTTGATTAAATTCTCTATATTTAAAAAACTTCATACTGAGTTGTAAAAGTGTTGTAACATGTCACACAAAAAGACAGCTTTACCGTGTTTTTTAATCCGCTTTTTAATCATTTTTCTTGTAAAACAACTAATAATAATAGCAAGGCCTAACATTCGAAAAGCGTCAACCTATATTAAAATCTAAATCTAAAACTTGCCCTAGATTATTTTTAAATGATCCTTAGGCATGCTGATAAGATAGTTATAGAGACCATGTTCAAAAGAAAAGGGAAAATGTGGCTCACACATTTGTCAGGAATTTCAAAACAAAAATTGGAGTGTTACGAATAGAACAACCCATTGGTTCATTTTAAAAATTGAAACAGCAGGTTCTACAGCGAGAAAAATCATAAGTGGTACACCTATGACAGCTAGAACAGCTGGCAATATTGACTATTGTCAATTATAAATCGGCTCATGAAATTGCGCAAGATCTCGATATTAGCCGTACATCAGTGCGACGGATGATAAAGAAAGATCGTGTCTTGAAATCATATTATTATAACATCCCTTCCGGGCCTTTTCCTATTGTGTTTAGGCAGTGGCGTAGCTACGTGTAGGCTATAAAGGCTAAACCCCACCTTAAAAAATGATTTGATTACATATAAAAAAGTTATTATTTTTTATCATTATTTTCAACTTTCATTCCGAAAACATTGCGCTAGACTTAGATCTTTAAGCCTAGCTCTACATACGTATGCAAATACAATGTAGCCAAATGCTAGTATAATACATGTACATGAGATAGAAAGAAGATCATCATCGATGCCCTGGCTAAAAATGCTGGTATTGAGGCTGCAGCACCTCCATGATCAAATGTTTTTCAAATTGGTGCAGGGTACCCTTGAGTAATCAACGCTTTTTATCGCGGTATCATGCATGCCGAAATTAGGCTGATGCGCACATAGAAGCGAGATGTTTTCAACGCTAGTCAAGTGACCTAGATCTACTAACGTCTGGCCTTGACTCGACGAAGGCGAACTCTTGACGAGCGAGACAGTTAGAGAAGGAATTAAACAAAAAGAAAGAAGAAGATGTTTCGCCCTTTGACAATTTACCGTTGTATGCCTAGATCTAGACCTAGTTTTGCTCCCTTGTGGTACGAGTATGAGATATAAATTACGCTAACCACCTCTTAAGTAAGTCTTAAGTATAAATTCAAACTCTCTCAGTAGATACGAAAACATGATATGATGTGCGCAATATTGTGTATAGTTTACAGATCTACATTGTATAACACTAACAGTTATTTGCATTATTATGTGACAAGCTCGTGAAAATCAGCCACATGTGTCTCAAAGGTCTAGATTTGCCACTGGTTCTACGTTACACAAATGGTCAATCATTTTCCCGAGGACTACGAAGTCCTCGCATTTTCAATGAAATGATGCGGTGACGTCACGTTTTCCTCATTTGCATAGTTATTGACGCCTTACCTTGACATTGAAAGTCAAATGAAAGAGTTAATGGGACTACATTTTTATCCCGATCAACACAAAATCTTCAAAGAACCTACACATGGAGAAGCCTCGTTTCTGCTTTGAAGTGAATTGACATGCTAAAGAAATAGATTATCAATTATCTTATTTAAAAAAGACAGCTATTTTCGTGTTAGAATGGCACCAAGGCCCACGGATAAGCACATAAATTTGCCACCCTTTGCCAACTTGAATGTGTCTTTTTACGCTAGTTTGATATTTCCCCCAAAGTGATATGGCAACATCTTTGTTCATAGCACGCTTTGACAATCTCTTTAATGTTTTTAATTCAAGTGACATTTACCGTAAAGCAGAGCGTAGGAATTTAATAACCCTCTCATCGTCTCACATGCCATTTTTGGTCGAAACAGTGAGCTGGTTGACCAAATTAGAGTATGGCACGTCAGAGTCAAGAAAACCAGCAGAGTCTGCCCTTCATCAGAGGCTGGATACAGAGCACCAATGCCCTGATGATGCCTGAACAAGACATGGTAAATGGTGAAGAGATTCGATATCTATTAACAAACACACTCAACCAGGACTGCATAGAAAACGTGTCCTCTGTGATAATGATAAGGGGTAAGGTTGGACATCACTATCAGGACAATCCGGATCCACAACAATTTAGGCATAGCCTGAGACAAGTCATGGTAGATCGAATCCTTCTTACCAGTGACTGCAACAAATGCAAAGATGACATTGATAACTAATGATAACTTTCTTTTTGAATCTTGCCTCTCCTCAAACAACAAAACCACAGTATGCACTTTTTCCAGATCCGCGAGATCCACAGCCCCTGGTTAATCTTGTTAATCACTTGAACTTAAATATGTCATTCAGTTGGAAAACATTCTGAGTTATATTTGTGGATATATCCCGAAGAAACTTGTCAAAAGTGACATTTGAGGAAGAGCCAGGCACACGAACGAGATACCATTAACTCATTGAAGCAAAACTTTTTCGAATTGTCAAAAAGGTCTTTTCAGGTCAAGTTTTGTTTTCGTGGAAGCAGTCGGTCTGTTTGAAACTACTTTTCTCACGTATTTCAACGATTGCATGAGAGCTAGTAAACTTCGACAAGGCCATACTGTTAATTTTGCGTTCAACTTGTTTTTGACAATTCGAATTCATCATGAATTGAACTTGAAAAAAAAGGACTTAATGAAAGAACAAAAGACAGAGAAGAAGAAAAAGCTAGCAAAACGTCAACTCAAGCAAATCCTGCTCCTGTGATAGTGAGCATCTAACTTTCCTTTATGTTTCAGTAACTACACTTGTAGCATTTTATGAGCCTAAAATACACGTCATAACGCCCTTTAAAATTCAATTCGTGTTCCCCTTGATCAATCCATTTCAAAGCATAAACTTGTCATTTAAATTTAAGGGCCATGTGTATAATCTTACTTTTCCTTTTCTGTCTTTTTCTTTCTTTTTTATTCTTCTGTCCCTTCCTTTCTCGCTGTTTTTTTTCTTTATTTGTTTATTTGCTTATTTATTATCATTCCTTCTTAAGCCAAAACCGTCAGTTTCGTTTCTTTTGTCAGGTTATGTCCATCGGCTGGTCTCATTGCCATATGTCTCATGTAGTCTACTTGTTTGACTGTACTGTTAGATGTAGGCAGTAGACAGCACACCACAAGGCACGCAAATCTCGCGGCACTGGAGACATGGCGCGCATGAGCATTGTGGTATCTCGGCGTAGAGGATTTCTGGTATCTTGATCAAAAATCTAAATTTAGATATCTAGATGCAAGATCCAGTATCTAGATCTAGACCTAGAGCTAAATTATAGATCTAATTCTTCATTTGTTTTCATGGTTCCACTAATTTAATCATAATCATATTGGGGGGGGGGGTTATATTTTGGTCAGACTAGATTTGAATCCAGTAGATCTAGATCTAGTTCTTCTGCATGTAGATCAAGATCTAGACTAGATTATATCTAGTATAGGGCTATCTAGAATCTATCTTAAGGATTAATTTTCCGCGGATGCCCTTGCAATACTGAAATAATCAACACACACAAACAAAAACCAACAACAAAAAAACCCATAGGATCAACCATAGTTTCTGATGTGACATTATAAGGGAAAAGGTTTAGATATAGATCTGTATCTAGATCTAGATGTATATATCTAACGCTGGCATTCGGATAATCCTCTTTCTTTGTTTCCTTGGTTTTTTTATATGTTACACAAGACTACACGCTACAAAACACCTATCAGAAATACATTACATTCATATATTGTTTTTGACCTGACTCTAGCTAGATTTTGGCTGGCCTTGACTTTAGGTTTCCTTGGTGCTTAGATCTAGTCGAAACCGAAACCGAAGCGTGCCACACTGGCGTATTGATTCTTATCTATTCGTTTACTATTATGATTGTTGTTACGCACTGAACATGTTAGCTCTGGATATTTCGTTAATTACTTCTAATATTTGTTCTTTTTGTGTGAAGTAAAAGTCATAACTAGGTTGAAAACTGATTTGGGGTTTTATAATAGTGATTGACTCTATTGGGTCATTTGCACTACTACATTGTTTGCTACGATGCATTCATTCAATGCACGCTTACTTTTTCATTTCCATATTGCTCTTCTACGTCTACCTCTCTCAGCCAATCAAGACCTTACTTAATTCAATTCCATTCAATTCAATTCAATCATCTTTATTGATCCTTTAAAAAAGGAAATTATATTTGTGTTATCACAATTTCCGCTTGAAAAATAAAAAAATAAATAAATAAATAAAAAATAAAAATGGAACTACTTAAATCATCACCTGATTTTAGATCAGTGACGTACACCTTAGCGACGGAGTATTCAAAACATATTATTATATCAAAATGGCAGACAATGAAATCTTCCAAGCTCTATTTAAACCATGTAATCCTGATTCAGTAAAATAACTCATCATACAAAGGAGTATGAAGTTTCCACAGTTAAAGGAAAGGAATTGAAGTAGATGTGATTGATATAAACGAAGTTAACAAGTAGTCATAAATACATAGGAAATTCTTAAAAATGGCGGGATATCTTCAGTGGTCGGGAACGGGCATGTTGACTCTAAATCAAATCTAGTTTCTGAATTAGATTAGTTTTACACCTAATCTAGATTAGATTCAGATCTAGATGTAGATCTGGATCTTATCTAGGTCTAAATCTAGAAGCTACAATCTAGCATACTAAGATTTAGATTCAGTCAGATCAAAACCTCTATGGACCTAAAACTGTCTCTAGATCTACAATCTAAATCTAGATTACAGATCTAGGCCTATCGCAGATCTCGTTCCGGTCCACGTAGTCTCCTTAGCCTAGTTTTCATGACGTGAAAAATGCTGCGCCTTGGGAATCCCTTTTATTAATGTAAATATTGACACAGCATTAATTCACCTGTTTATTCTTTACATTCTTTTCTCCAGACTTCAAATAAAAAATCAGTCATCTCTAAAATTTGTTTGTATTATAATACGGTTTTGTTACTGTTCGTAGACGTATAATAATATGATTATAGCATTTGAATAGAAAAAATAATGAACTCACAAGTTCGTGCCACGACACCCTTCATCATCATGTTCATCATTTATGGCTTTCGCTATTCAACACCTTGCCGACCATCCCTTTCCATGTTATTCTGTGTTCAGTGCTTCTTGTAAAATTCGAGTTGGTGGTGATATCCGACGTGTTTTGTCTTAACGCCGTTACGTATGTGGTGCGTTGTCTGCCACGAGCTCTTGTCCCCTCTATGAATCCAGATGTTCCTAGTTGTTCTAGTCCATCTTGTCTCCACACATGGCCAAAAAATATA
>JAXRKP010000699.1:85000-175000 GCA_037039925.1 Doris montereyensis | reverse complement strand
TTTTCTTCTTTTAAGGATGCCTTTGCGACTGAATCCATAAATGTGATAAACAAAAGAGGACTTAGGATACAACCCTCTCTTACTTCTATATCTACATTAAATTCTGCAGATATGTTTCCAGCTACTCTCACTGCACATATTGCTTTATTGTAAAAACTTTTTCTTCTTGGTTACTGAGTTTTAAATGTCGATATTTAACTTTCTTAAATCACCCAATTATATTTTTCTTCCAGATACAAAATCTTTATTCAAATGACAAGAAAAGAACAGAAAATGAAAGACTAGTAATAACCATATGAAGAATTATAATATAACGAAATTAATTATAAACCCTCCCCCCCTTTAAGGTATTCAGTCTGGATATGTAAAAACAAATCCCAAAAAAGTCAGAAGACCGGTATGGGACTTGAACCCACAACCAATGCCTTAGAAGAGCACTGCTCTATCCAGTTGAGCTAACCGGTCCTTATGATACACAACACAATAACATCTATAATACTATTTGAGCTGGTAACAAA
The DNA here is from genome assembly GCA_037039925.1 of Doris montereyensis. Lineage (NCBI taxonomy): Eukaryota > Metazoa > Mollusca > Gastropoda > Nudibranchia > Dorididae > Doris > Doris montereyensis. The sequence continues at coordinate 174,482 of JAXRKP010000699.1, read as the reverse complement.
TAAAATATTCTGTGCTGATGAAATGCGGGGTAATGTTAAAAGTGACAAGCCTCAACAGAAGGGAGATCATCGTTGTAACATTTACAGATATTTGTTTTTACTTGGTTACACACCTTAGTATTCTTTTCTTTTTTTCCGGCGTCATTTCGTGTTGTTTCATTTCATTTTATTTCTCGGAGCAGAGCTCAAACTATGAAACGGTTTCTTTTCTTTTTCTACATCTTTTTTAAATCTTTTCAAATCAAGTAAATACGTTTTCAGAAATATCAAGGTAGTCGGAAGTGATCTAAATTTCTGTTTGTATTGTGCCTCGATTGTTACACCAGTGTGAGTAGTGTGGCATGATTAAATCACTATATTTGCCATGTACACTGATTCATATACATATACCATATTTGCCATGTACACTGATTCATATACATATACCATATTTGCCATGTACACTGATTCATATACATATACCATATTTGCCATGTACACTGATTCATATACATATACCATATTTGCCATGTACACTGATTCATATACATATACACATTCATTTGCCATGTACACTGATTCATATACATATACCATATTTGCCATGTACACTGATTCATATACATATACCATATTTGTCATGTACACTGATTCATATACATATACCATATTTGTCATGTACACTGATTCATATACATATACCATATTTGTCATGTACACTGATTCATATACATATACCATATTTGTCATGTACACTGATTCATATACATATACCATATTTGTCATGTACACTGATTCATATACATATACCATATTTGTCATGTACACTGATTCATATACATATACCATATTTGCCATGTACACTGATTCATATACATATACCATATTTGCCATGTATGATTCATATACATATACCATATTTGTCATGTACACTGATTCATATACATATACCATATTTGTCATGTACACTGATTCATATACATATACCATATTTGTCATGTACACTGATTCATATACATATACTATATTTGCCATGTACACTGATTCATATACATATACCATATTTGCCATGTACACTGATTCATATACATATACCATATTTGTCATGTACACTGATTCATATACATATACCATATTTGTCATGTACACTGATTCATATACATATACCATATTTGTCATGTACACTGATTCATATACATATACCATATTTGTCATGTACACTGATTCATATACATATACCATATTTGTCATGTACACTGATTCATATACATATACCATATTTGTCATGTACATGATTCATATACATATACCATATTTGTCACACTGATTCATATACATATACTATATTTGTCATGTACACTATTTGATTACACTGATTCATACATATACCATATTTGCCATGTACACTGATTCATATACATATACTATATTTGCCATGTACACTGATTCATATACATATACCATATTTGCCATGTACACTGATTCATATACATATACTATATTTGTCATGTACACTGATTCATATACATATACTATATTTGCATGTACACTGATTCATATACATGTACACTGATTCATATACATATACTATATTTGCCATGTACACTGATTCATATACATATACCATATTTGTCATGTACACTGATTCATATACATATACCATATTTGTGCTGTTCCCTATTTGTGCTGATCAATAGACAATAAAAATAGTACGCCTGGATGGATACGTTGATATACGACGTGAGCACATTGATATCATGGACATGCTTGCGTTTTGGGGGAAATTCATCACGGTTCACATAAATAAGTTTAGTAACGATTTATTAAAACTTCATCATCTGTTAAAATCACCGTTTTAATCAAATCAAATCAAATCAAATCAAATCAAATCAAATCAAATCAAATCAAATCAAATCAAATCAAATCAAATCAAATCAAATTAAGGAGAATCTAAAAAGAACACAAACAAGAAGTAAAAACAAAAAGATATAGCCGATGTGGGATTTGAACCCACAACCTTTGTCTTATCAGAACAACGCTCTAACCAATTGAGCTAACCGACCGTGATATCCTCCTGTGTTTGAGTGTAAGGTATAAGGGATATTCTTGGTAGGCTATGCTATTAAAGGAGGGAGTAGGGGGGGGGGGGTCTAGAAAGATAGGCCAAAATCACAATTACTGTGGTGATGAAATACGGGGTAATACTGGCCAATTACCAAAATTACAGAATTAGGGGAGATTATCACTGCCATTCTAGTATAACATTGTTTTTCTCGGTTACACAACTTGGCACTTCCCGTTTTGGGATTGGCATTACACGTACATGTATTACGCGTTCTATTACACCTCCATCGTATTCCACTGCCTGCAGCACTGCTCATAGTAGATCTAGATATCAAATTCAATTAACATTTCTAAAAATACCAAATTCAAGAAATTCTGAGATATTTTTAAAGAAAACATGGTCATGACATCATGTGTCCGTGGATTCGGTTTACAAAGCTGGATATCTAATACATGTACAAGTGTACTTTTTTTTCTTCTTCTTCTTTTTTGCCAATTAAATAGGAAATGTGAGTGTGAAACAATCTTAACTTTCTCTGTAAACTTTTTAACTTATGTTTTCATGACTATCATTACAGTTACTAGATTCGTTCTATTATTACTATTGTTACCATTGTTACCATTAATTCATTTGAATTTGTTTCTGTTTGTGTCCAATATTGGACATGAACAGACACAAATTCAAACTGATCTGTTCCTACTTTTTAATTTTCCACAGGGTTTAGAAAAACGATATAACCGTTTTTGAATTTGGCATGATCAGGTCTAATCACCAAAAATATATATGTATATAGACCTTATGTATTTGATGTAATAATTCATACAACTTATGGAGGTCTGGTTTGATTTTTCTCGGGAGTTTTTGGTAGGATTTTAAATTTTGACTGGACTGCCCCGTAAATAGCCATGGGATCTTTAATGTGCGCAGAGTGTTGTGATCTATACATGGGACCTCCTTTTTATCGTCCGTCTCCGATGGGACTAGATATCGTTCCACCTACCTGGACCAGGTTTTAAATATTTCAACCATTGGTGGAGCTCGAATCCACTACCGTGTGGTTGAGAAGGTCGACACCTTGCTTCCCAGGTAGGAAGCCCAATGGGTGTGGTTGAGAAGGTCGACTCATTGCTTCCCAGGTAGGAAGCCCAATGGGTGTGGTTGAGAAGGTCGACTCCTTGCTTCCCAGGTAGGATGCCCAATGGGTGTGGTTGAGAAGGTCGACTCATTGCTTCCCAGGTAGGAAGCCCAATGGGTGTGGTTGAGAAGGTCGACTCCTTGCTTCCCAGGTAGGATGCCCAATGGGTGTGGTTGAGAAGGTCGACTCATTGCTTCCCAGGTAGGAAGCCCAATGGGTGTGGTTGAGAAGGTCGACTCATTGCTTCCCAGGTAGGATACCCAATGGGTGTGGTTGAGAAGGTCGACTCATTGCTTCCCAGGTAGGATACCCAATGGGTGTGGTTGAGAAGGTCGACTCATTGCTTCCCAGGTAGGAAGCCCAATGGGTGTGGTTGAGAAGGTCGACACCTTGCTTCCCAGGTAGGAAGCCCAATGGGTGTGGTTGAGAAGGTCGACGCTTTATAGGATGCCCAATGGGTGTGGTTGAGAAGGTTGACGCTTCCCAGGTAAAGCCCAAGAAGGGTGTGGTTGAGAAGGTCGACGCTTCCCAAGTAGGATGCCCAATTTGGTTGAGAAGGTCGACGCTTCCCAAAGGATGCCCAATGGGTGTGGTTGAGAAGGTCGACGCTTCCCATTGCCCAATGGGTGTGGTTGAAAGGTCGACACCTTGCTTCCCAAGTAGGATGCCCAATCGGTTGTGAGAGATTTATTGCCTTGTTCCCAGTTAAAAAAGAAGGGTGTACGTTAAAAAGAAGGTGAGAGATTTATTGCCTTGTACGTTAAAAAGAAGGTGAGAGATTTATTGCCTTGTACGTTAAAAAGAAGGTGAGAGATTTATTGCCTTGTACGTTAAAAAGAAGGTGAGAGATTTATTGCCTTGTACGTTAAAAAGAAGGGTGAGAGATTTATTGCCTTGTACGTTAAAAAGAAGGGTGAGATTTATTGCCTTGTACGTTAAAAAGAAGGTGAGAGATTTATTGCCTTGTACGTTAAAAAGAAGGTGAGAGATTTATTGCCTTGTAGGTTAAAAAAGAAGGTGAGAGATTTATTGCCTTGTACGTTAAAAAGAAGGGTGAGAGATTTATTGCCTTGTACGTTAAAAAGAAGGTGAGAGATTTATTGCCTTGTACGTTAAAAACAAGGTGAAGATTTATTGCCTTGTACGTTAAAAAGAAGGTGATTTATTGCCTTGTACGTTAAAAAGAAGGCCTTGTACGAAAAAGATGAGAGATTTATTGCCTTGTACGTTAAAAAGAAGGGTGAGATTTATTGCCTTGTACGTTAAAAAGAAGGGTGAGATTTATTGCCTTGTACGTTAAAAAGAAGGTGAGATTTATTGCCTTGTACGTTAAAAAGAAGGTGAGAGATTTATTGCCTTGTACGTTAAAAAGAAGGTGAGAGATTTATTGCCTTGTACGTTAAAAAGAAGGGTGAGATTTATTGCCTTGTACGTTAAAAAGAAGGTGAGAGATTTATTGCCTTGTACGTTAAAAAGAAGGTGAGAGATTTATTGCCTTGTACGTTAAAAAGAAGGTGAGAGATTTATTGCCTTGTACGTTAAAAAGAAGGTGAGAGATTTATTGCCTTGTACGTTAAAAAGAAGGTGAGAGATTTATTGCCTTGTACGTTAAAAAAGGTGAGAGATGTATTGCCTTGTACGTTAAAAAGAAGGTGAGAGATTTATTGCCTTGTACGTTAAAAAGAAGGTGAGAGATGTATTGCCTTGTACGTTAAAAAGAAGGGTGAGAGATTTATTGCCTTGTACGTTAAAAAGAAGGTGAGAGATTTATTGCCTTGTATGTTAAAAACAAGGTGAGAGATTTATTGCCTTGTACGTTAAAAAGAATGTGAGAGATTTATTGCCTTGTATGTTAAAAAGAAGGTGAGAGATTTATTGCCTTGTACGTTAAAAAGAAGGTGAGAGATTTATTGCCTTGTACGTTAAAAAGAAGGTGAGAGATTTATTGCCTTGTACGTTAAAAGAAGGTGAGAGATTTATTGCCTTGTACGTTAAAAAGAAGGTGAGAGATTTATTGCCTTGTACGTTAAAAAGAAGGTGAGAGATTTATTGCCTTATACGTTAAAAAGAAGGTGAGAGATTTATTGCCTTGTACGTTAAAAACAAGGTGAGAGATTTATTGCCTTGTACGTTAAAAAGAAGGTGAGAGATTTATTGCCTTGTACGTTAAAAAGAAGGTGAGAGATTTATTGCCTTGTACGTTAAAAACAAGGTGAGAGATTTTTTGCCTTGGGGTTGACACTAGTGACACTGACACTGTGTTTGCCTTTTTTGTTGGGGGTGGGGGGGTGGGGGTAGGTGTGTAATTCTATACATTGAACCAATAGGAATGCAAACGATTAAATGACTAGTTATAACAAAATAACTTTTTCTTTAAAGCCTGTTCTTCCAAAACGACGCTTAATGTTTGCATTTTTACTCTTATATGACATCAATTTGATTCGCTGAATTCGAATCTGCTATCACATTACACGGATGATAAAACAAAAAACAAAAAAAGAAGATAAGCAATATCAGACTACCCTTGGTCAATTTCACTTCATATTATTATAGGCAATGTTTCTTGCAAATAACTTTTTGATACTTTACAACAAAGCAAATCCCAAATCTGTACAGTTCCCACTGTTTTCATAATAATTTGTTTTATCTCGAAAGAAAAAGTTTTCTTCATAGCATTAATTTTGCAAAAGAACGAAGTGATCGCCACGCCCCTAATTTGACATGGTTTACAGTCTGAGTTTGCCTTTCACTTCATTCTTAATAAAAAGCAAATCCATTCTTTCTTTTTAAAGGTAACAGGATCGTCTTTTTCGTCTTCGCCATCAGCTTCTTCAGATTCAGACTAATCTAATTTTATTACTCAGGCACGTAGCGTTATTTAGCGCTGACTTCCAGCAAGGTTTTAATGATCCCCTCCTCTGGACTCCTGTGGTGGGTTGGGTTTTTCTTAATTGTTTTTCTCATGGCGTGTGGTATTGTGGCTTTACAGAGTTATGGACTATTTTCTGCTTCCCCCAGAACTTGTCAAGTTAAATCAAATTTAAATGTAACTCTAGAGTCTTGGCGCATACAATTTTATCTTGTAAGCTGTTCCAAAGTTGTGTTACCCTCCCACTAAACCGACCTCCAAAGGTCTAATCTTACCCTTTGGTGAAACAATGTATTTCTAGTTCCTCTAGTTCCTTTTCATACAGATATATCAGACGCCTTGTTTGGTGAAGCTTTCTACTTTTTGCGCCATAATCGTCGTTTACTATCTTGTACACTTTTATATTATGGGCCCGAACTCTCCTGTAACTAAATATTGGCAATCTGTCTTTCCACAGCCTTTCATCTCCATGCCTGCAATCTGTTTTGTTGCTCTTCTTTGAACTCGCTGTATTAGTTCTATGCGCCTGGTCTTGAAAGGTGCCCACACTGAACTGGTTAGCCCAAATGGGTACACACACTAAAGACTTCTACAGCGGAATGAATGTTTCTTCATTAACGTGTTGGTGAATTCTCCTAATCATTGCAAACGTCGATGTTGATTTTCTTATTTTCTCAATTATGTGAGTTTTTAAACTGAAATCACTGTCTGTAGTCACTCCAATATCCTTTTCATCCGTCACCAATTCCAGTTGTTTCCCCATTAATGAGTAAATATAGTTTAGTCCTGGCTTGTGTTTACCAGTGTGCATACACAAGGTGGAACCGTAGTAGCCATGTATTGCTCCAAGCTGTAAGTTCATCAAAATCATTTTGAAAAGCCTCCATATTTTGTCTGATTTTCTAACTATGTTGAATATATTGATATCATCGGCGAACAGATGTACCGTGGAATCCATGATATCACAGGAAGGTCGTTATATTGAAAACTACTAATACCAATGGTCCTATCACCAATCCTTTTTTTCCCCATTCTTCAACTGTGAGCAATATATTTGCTTACATGAAACGAGGCGTTGCAATACAACAATTAGTTGTATTGTGTTCTTGTTAAGTAACACAAGAAATGTAGGACACTTTACAACACAGATTTTCAAAGCCACATAAAGGAGCCGTTTTCTTTCTTTCCAAAATCTTTATTCCAACTAACTTGCTAACAGCTCACACCAGCAAGATAGTTTCTCTTTACTGTAAATACTCTTAAATTGAGGTACCCTTAAGTTTCGTTACCCTTAGTTTCTTAACACATCCCGCCTTGGTTATGCAATAACCAACAATAAAGCAATGTTTCAATATAATGCAAACACTAATTAGTGTAACTTTCAAACTTATCAAAGCATCGACACAGCATGCAAATTTAACACATGACAACGTGATTGCAAATACTGAAATACCATAGCTACTTGATCAAACAGCAAATTACATGTGCATGACATTGACAAGATACGAACTTGAAAAGCAAGCACATATACATATACATTTAGAAAGAAAAGGAAGCTCACTGCCAATAGATGTGGAAATGTCACCTTCCCATCTCTAGGCATTTTTCGCTCTCTTTCTCGGGTAAAATGTTGCTAAAATACTCGAATTGCAATTCTTGCAAACATGAGACACGATACTTACTGGAACAGTCCACATCTTGTAGCTCATCTAATTACTTTTATACAGCCTGGTACGGTAAACTTTCCAAACTGTGAACACAATAAATCGGGGGATAATGCTCTCTACAAATCCATCCCACTCTCTTCTTAATTCATAGAAGGCGGCACGGGGGGTTCAGTTTACCTGCAGACCTAAAGGAACCAGCTAAATTTGGCCTGCGTGATCACTAATTGCCATGCAGCTTAGAACAAGGTACCTGTGTGATCACTAATTGCCATGCAGCTTAGAACAAGGTACCTGTGTGATCACTAATTGCCATGCAGGTGAGAACAAGGTACCTGTGTGGTCTCTAATTGCTATGCAGGTGAGAACAAGGTACCTGTGTGATCATTAATTGCTATGCAGGTGAGAACAAGGTACCTGTGTGATCATTAATTGCTATGCAGGTTAGAACAAGGTACCTGTGTGATCTCTAATTGCTATGCAGGTGAGAACAAGGTACCTGTGTGGTCATTAATTGCCATGCAGGTGAGAACAAGGTACCTGTGTGATCAATTGCTATGCAGGTGAGAACAAGGTACCTGTGTGGTCTCTAATTGCTATGCAGGTTAGAACAAGGTACCTGTGTGGTCACTAATTGATAGGCAGGTTAGAACAAGGTACCTGTGTGGTCACTAATTGATAGGCAGGTGAGAACAAGGTACCTGTGTGGTCACTAATTGATAGGCAGGTTAGAACAAGGTACCTGTGTGGTCTCTAATTGCTATGCAGGTGAGAACAAGGTACCTGTGTGGTCTATGCAGGTTAGAACAAGGTACCTGTGTGGTCTCTAATTGCTATGCAGTTAGAACAAGGTACCTACAGGTCAAAAGGTACCTGTGAAACAAAGGGACGCCTGAGGGAGGGAGGGGCGACACACACTGAGTCCATTGAGGGAACATCTCAAAGGGCTTTGATTAGTTCTAATTTTCTAGTATCTGTACTTGATGCTGATACCAACTTTAATACAGAGGTCTTGATAACCATGTATTATGCTGGACACAACGATAACGTGAATACTTTCATGCAAATCATTAAAGAAGAAAAACAAACTAAAACGCATAAAATAATAGTACACCAAGTGCGCAAAGCAAGTGTGAGAAACTTATTTGTAAATTCAGTATAAGAATAATCGCATGCGAGATCGACTCAAACCAATCAAATAAATACCTGGTGTCTAAATATTTATAAATCCAAAGTATGTCTGAGATTAATCCTTCGACCATATCTGGTCTTAATTCCCACATTCAGATTATCACGTTTATCATCGCATTCACTTTTTTTTCACTTCAGATCCCAATTGTCTTTCACTGATCTCATTGCCTACATCACTTACCTCCAGTTTATGGAGCCTTTGAATGGATGTGACAAACCAGCCTATCTCAGTTTTACTTCCACAGTTCGAACGTCGCATCAATTTTGTAACCCTGCCCAAGAGCCAAAACAGTTTAGGGCAGTTATCTTCTCTTATCAAAATGATAAAACTTACCTCCAGTTTTCCTCTTGGTTTTGCCACTGGTGCATATGGCAATGTTTGATATAGTCCTTGCTCCAAATATCCCGAAATTTATCTAATTTTTCCTTCGATTCGAGAGTTTTCTGCAAATCTCTCGAAAATTATTGAGTATCTTGGGTTCGATCTACTGATAGAAAAAGACTATCTCCTCATTGAGGAAATGATTTGTGGAGTAAGCGACGAATTAAGACTGTCTGCGGAGTTTCCCACATAAATAAGAGGACGACTATTGATACATTGTTCTATTCTACACAATAGAGTGATCAACTCAGTCTTGGTGAGTTTCTTCCAATGGTGATTTCATGACATTTCGTTCCAATGCACTTCTTCATGCTTGATTTCATTCTTCATGGAGATTTTCATGCTTGGATACGGAGCGAACCATTCGTTCTAATGCACTTCTTCATGCTTGATTTCACGGAGCGAACCATTCGTTCTAATGCACTTCTTCATGCTTGATTTCACGAACCATTCGAATGCGAACCATTTCGTTCTAATGCACTTCTTCATGCTTGATTTCACGGAGCGAACCATTCGTTCTAATGCACTTCTTCATGTTTGATTTCATGGAGCGAACCAATCATTCGTTCTAATGCACTTCTTCATGCTTGATTTCATGGAGCGAACCATTCGTTCTAATGCACTTCCAATGGAGCGAATCATTCTAATGCACTTTCATGCTTGATTTCACGGAGCGAACCATTCGTTCTAATGTACTTCTTCATGCTTGATTTCACGGAGCGAACCATTCGTTCCAATGTACTTCTTCATGCTTGATACGGAGCGAATCATTCGTTCTAATGCACTTCTTCATGCTTGATTTCACGGAGCGAACCATTCGTTCTAATGCACTTCTTCATGCTTGATTTCACGGAGCGAATCATTCGTTCCAATGCACTTCTTCATGCTTGATTTCACGGAGCGAATCATTCGTTCTAATGCACTTCTTCATGCTTGATTTCACGGAGCGAATCATTCGTTCTAATGTACTTCTTCATGCTTGATTTCACGGAGCGAACCATTCGTTCCAATGTACTTCTTCATGCTTGATTTCACGGAGCGAACCATTCGTTCCAATGCACTTCTTCATGCTTGATTTCATGTTTGATTTCATGAGCGAACCATTCGTTCCAATGCACTTCTTCATGCTTGATTTCACGGAGCGAACCATTCGTTCCAATGTACTTCTTCATGCTTGATTTCACGGAGCGAACCATTCGTTCCAATGTACTTCTTCATGCTTGATTTCATGGAGCGAACCATTCGTTCCAATGTACTTCTTCATGCTTGATTTCATAGGAGCGAACCATTCGTTCCAATGTACTTCTTCATGCTTGATTTCACGGAGCGAACCATTCGTTCCAATGCACTTCATGCTTGATTTCATGGAGCGAACCATTCGTTCCAATGCACTTCTTCATGCTTGATTTCATGGAGCGAACCATTCGTTCGAATGCACTTCTTGAAGTTCGTCATGCTTGATTTCATGGAGCGAACCATCGTTCCAATGCATCTCTTCATGCTTCATACGGAGCGAACCATTTGTTCCAATGCACTTTTTCATCATACTTCATGTTTGATTTCATGGAGCGAACCGTTCGTTCGAATGCACTTCTTCATGCTTGATACGGAGCGAACCATTTGTTCCAATGCACTTCGTCATGCTTGATTTCATGGAGCGAACCATTGAATGCATTTCATTGATTTCACGAGCGAACCATTCGTTCCAATGCATTTCTTCATTTCATGAGCGAACCATTCGAATTACTTCTTCAAGCTTGATTTCATGGAGCGAACCATTCGTTCCAATGCACTTCTTCATGCTTGATTTCATGGAGCCAAATGCACTTCTTGTTCGTTCCAATGCATTTCTTCATGCTTGATTTCACGGAGCAAACCATTCCAATGTTCCAATGCATTTTTCATCATTGATTTCACGGAGCTTTCAATGAGCTTCATGATTTCATTCGTTCCAATGCATTTCTTCATGCTTGATTTCACGGAGCGAACCATTCGTTCCAATGCATTTCTTCATGCTTGATTTCACGGAGCAAACCATTCGTTCCAATGCATTTCTTCATGCTTGATTTCACGGAGCAAACCATTCGTTCCAATGCATTTCTTCATGCTTGATTTCACGGAGCAAACCATTCGTTCCAATGCATTTCTTCATGCTTGATTTCACGGAGCAAACCATTCGTTCCAATGCATTTCTTCATGCTTGATTTCACGGAGCGAACCATTCGTTCCGATGCATTTCTTCATGCTTGATTTCACGGAGCAAACCATTCGTTCCAATGCATTTCTTCATGCTTGATTTCATGGAGCGAACCGTCCGTTCCCATATACCCTGCCCATGGGCTTCGGGGTTTTGTGAATTTCCATTTTGGACTATTCTCGGCGTATTCAGTCAAAATGTGTCTTTCAGCTGCTTTGAATGTTTGCGCCTGGTCACTGAAAATACATATTGGTAAACCTCTGCGCGCTATAAACCTTTTGAATGCCAACATAAACTGGGCTATTGAAAGATTGTTCACCAGTTCCAGATGAACAGCTCTGAAAGTGCCACAAGTAAAAAGACAAAAATAATGTTTCATACCTGGGAGATATATTGTGTGCATAGGCCCTGCAAAATTGACTCCAGTGACCGCAAAAGAAGATATTCTTTTCACTCGTTCTTTGGGGAGGGGAAGGGTGTCATTGGCTGCTGACATGGAAGGGAGTCAAACCTGACACATGTGACACATTCCCTTTTTACATTTGTAGTCAAATTTCTCAGACCAATAATTCCGAACTCATTTCGGATAGTTGATACCATATGAGATACACCCCCATGCTTCGATTTCAAATGTTCACGTCCAATAATCAATTTCGAAACATGACTCTTTGGCAATATGATAGGATGTTTTGATTCATACAACAACTCTGAATGGTCAAGTCGGCCTCTCAATCTGAGCAAGCCGTCCCTCCCAAGGAATGGATTCAATTTGTACAAACAAGACAGTTTTGAAACACAATTGCCCTTTGTAAGGTTTTAATTTCTCCTGAGAAATAGCGTCGCTGTTCACACTTTAGAATGACCCTCATGTCCATTTCAGATACATTCAAATGTTTGGAAAGGTTCATTTCAGTTTTCTTCTGTCGAAGGTTAGATAATATGAATATCAAAATCCATGTCACTATTCTCATAGCTTTCGTGAATTCTCCCACCGTTCAGTAGGAAGAACGGGCTTATCCATTGTTTGAAGGATTTGCCCCGTAGTCTGGTGCTCGGAAGAGCAAATAAAATTTGTTTCTCCTGAAGATTCTATGTCTTCGCGTATGACCTCGCTGTCGCTATCAAGCAGGGAAGTAGGGTCATGCATCCAATCGAAGGAGGTCATCAATGCCTTTGCGGTGAGTCCTCGAGTTCCCATATCAACCGGGTTCTTTGATCCAGGACAGTGTTCCCACCTAGAGGGACATGTCAATACTCGGATAATTGCGATTCTTTTGGCAACGAACGTTTTCCATTTGGGGTAATCACTCCGCATCCAATGTAAGGCAACCATCGAGTCTGTCCAACAGACGTATGAAGCATCTTCTGACAACACAAACCTGACGAGGCGTGCACTAAGCAGACAACCCAACAACTCTAAACGTGGCAAGGTTACGGTTTTCACGGGGGCGACTCTAGCCTTCGCCACAATCATTGAAACACTTTCGCTGCCATCAATTTCAATTATCTTCGCATAAACAACAGCACAATAAACTTCTCCTGATGCATCACTGAACGAATGTAGCTCAATAAATTTGCTATTCGTCCCTGGCTGGGTTACAAAATATTTCGATCTTTAAAGGTTTACGGTCACCAAGACATTTGATCCAAGTGACAAATTGGAAACTAAGTTCACTGGAAACCTCTTCATCGCAGTCCAATCCCAATTTCCAGAGCTTCTGGAAAAGCAGTTTAGCAGCAACAGTGAAAGGGATCAGAAAGATACGATAAGGTAAGATAAGATAAGAGGTCTTTATTTTGTCCAAAACGAAATTTGCTCTGGTCACGTTTCAAATCAACATGAATAAATTACAATACAATTCATCTCTTTCACTTTCATTCTCTCTTTGATTCTCTATTGCACGACTAAAATCAATACATTACAAAACCGATGCTTTATAGATATGGACAATATCAAATCATAATGATTATGTTGTATAAATATAAATATAGATATGTTTTAAAATCTTTGTAAATGGTATCACAAATACAAAAATCGCGTTCCATTCATAATATAAATAAATGTCTAAGCAGCCTGTCTTAATAGCTGTAATTCCTTAATGCAGTCCTTTTCAAAATCTGCAGTATTGTACCACAAAAAGTAAATGTTTAATAAATCTAGTAAAATCGATAAATAAGAGCTTAAAACTGAAAGTAAGAGTTTAAGACTAAGAAATAGTATAATTTAAACGAAACACTTATTGAAGTTTTTTTTTAATGGAGGTGGGAACAAATGAATTTTTATATCTCTCTGTTCTCGATCTTTTGCACATGACGCGTTGGTATCTTTGTGATCTTCCGTATTTTTTATTCAAGGGATGGGACTGGTCTTGTAATATTCCAACACCCTTTATAATAACATTTACAGAGTGCAGTTCGTCAAAGGGTGGAAGACTAAGTTGTATTATGTTTGATTCTTTTGTTATTATTCTATTTGATGGGTTTTTTATCTTTCATGGAGATAGTTCCCCCCCCAGACAGTTACTCCAAAAGTCAATATACTTTGAATGGTAGATTTTTAGAAGTTCATTTCTTACCTCAAAAGAGCTCAGTTTTCACAGAAACTACAAACGCTGATTCGCTCGTTTGTACAGTGCGTTCACGTGAGAATTTTATTTTAATTTATTATTTAATAAAAGTCATAAATATCTATAAACACTAGTAATGTCTATGTTTTGTCGTGGATTTGAAGCGGTAGGATATTGTTGAATTTTTCTCCTAAAATCATAAATAACTTCTTTCGTTTTAGTGACGTTGATCTGGAAGAAATTGTCCTCACACCATCTGACAAACTTAACTACCTCTGCAAAGTAAGATGACTCATCTTTAAAAAAAAAAAAGCCCCTGAAAATTTGAATCACCAGCAATTTTGCTAAGCTTTACATTTGAAGAAGATGTTCTAAAATCATTTGTATAAATAATGTAAAGAACAGGGGACAAAACACAGCCCTGTGGCGCGCCAGTGTTGGTGGTTATGACCTCTGACATGTTGTTATTGAGGAAAACATATTGAGATTTTATATCTCTGTAAGAAAGTCAAGCACCTAGCCAGCTAGTTTAGACGAAACATTAAGGGAAAGTAAGTTTTCAATCATTAGGTGGGGTTGGATGGTATTAACAGCAGAGGAAAAATCTATAATAAAAAAGGGCCCTTGCATAAGTTTTGAGGGTTTCAATATGTTTCAGGAGATCATTGATGAAAACCAAGACTGCATCTTCAACATTTCTTTCTGCGTTGTAGGGAAACTGATAATACAGATGTAATGATGTGTCCACTTGATTTTTTTGAAAAGTTTTGGAAGCATTATTTTTTCAAAACATTTAAAAATTACTGAAGTCAATGCAACAGGTCTTAAATCATTCATGGAGGATATGGAGGTTACTTTTGGTACTGGCACAATATTTACAGTCTTCCATATAGTTGGTATGGTGTTAGTATCAATAGACAGATTAAACAGATAGGTACAGATTTTTACAAGCTGATGAGCAGAAGTCTTGAGAAGCTTGCGGTTTATCTTATCTGGGCCACAAGGTTTATTTACATTGATACTGAGCATGCATTTCATAACTTCATCTTCAATAGTTTCTTCAAATGCCTTCTCATTCAAGATGTTTCTTAATTTGCGTTGTTCTTCTCTAAATTTATGGTTATCAAATCTGGCATTAAAATTATTTAGATCATTCACATATTCACTTTCATTTTCCACATTCAAACTTGATTTAACTGATTCATAGCCTGTCACTTTCTTCATTCCCTCCCATGTCTGTTTTGATTTCCTCATTCAAAATAGGATTCAATTTTAGCTTTGTATTTTTGGTTACGTTCTTTAATCTTAAGTTTTATTTCCCTATTGATTGATTTCAGTCTATCCATCCTTGTTTTCTTTGAATTTCTTTTTCTTATTAACAATTACCTCCTTTAATTCTCTAGTAACCCATTTGGGTATACTTTAAGGGTCATGAGTGTTATAATAGTTTCCTCAATTTTTTTTACATACGATGAAATGTATCAGTCAAATCATTAATATCAGTACAATTATTTATGAAGACATCCAAGTTTGTCATTTCATACCACTGCATTAGCTTGTGAGTAGCATCTGGGGTCCACTGTCTCAGTCTCACTGTCTTCACAGCCGGTTTTGAACGTTTTAATAGTGGCCTATATTTAGGTATCAGGTGAACGAATTTCCCAAAGGGGGCAATGGTACACACCAGGAATATTGCAGTAGCACAAATCAAGTGTTCGGTCTCCTTTGTGTAGCATGGCACATATTGTGGAGCAGTGCTATAAAAAAGCTGTAGAAAGAAAATCCCTTTCAATTATTGATGAAGTAAAACACCCTCTGAACAGTGAATTTATGTTACTTCCATCCGGCAGAAGATATAGAGAATCTCGGTGTAGAACCAACCGACATAAAGCTACATTTCTCCCCTACAGCATAAAATTTACCAACACTGTAATGTCGAAACAAGCAAATAAAGTCAAATTATAAGTCAAAATATTTCCTATGGATCTAACACATGGACTAGTAAATCTGATAAGACAATGCACATCTCTTGCTGTTACTAAGTTGCCTCTCTGCAGAACATTGACAATATTATAATATCATTATCGTGGTTGTCTTGGTTGATGATGGAATGCTGGTTGAGAGAGAGAGAGAGAGAGAGAGAGAGAGAGAGAGAGAGAGAGAGAGAGAGAGAGAGAGAGAGAGAGAGAGAGAGAGAGAGAGAGAGAGAGAGAGAGAGAGAGAGAAATGTAAATCCTCAAATTGTGTAATTATTTTCTGTATCTACTTTTACTTTATTATTGTGATGTTTTTGCCTGTTCATTTCACCATCTATTATAATGTTGGCAACTACTAGAAATATCACGAATGCTAGTACTATTTCTGCGACTACTATGTTCACCACTATTATTATGATTAACTTTTATTGTTGTCATTGCTGTCTTTGTTGTTTTTCTGTTTTTTTTTTGTTTTTTTTGTTTTGTTTTTTTTGTTGTTGTTTTTTTTTACCATCGCCATTATTATCACCCTTAGATTGCTTTGTTATGTGGATTGTGAAGTGTAAAATGATTTATGTGAACCTAATATGAATTGCCTGAAAAGGACAATAAAGATTTATTATTATTATATTGGAGATAATGAGGGAGAGTGGAGTCCAGTGAGCAATGGTTAAAATCACCAAGTATAAGTTTCACAGCGTCCGGCAATTTGGTCTCTTATCATGAATGCGTGAGGTCAGCGTGTCAATTGCCTCTGTCTCATTTGCCGCTGGTGGCACATAGACCACGTTTACCAACACACATGTGAACTCTCGTGGTAAATACAATGGTACCATGCTCCCCGTCAAAAGCTCTATGTTTGGTGTACATAGTGTCTCTTTGACGGTGACATTGTTTTTTTGTTGGCCCATCTATCATTCACATAAAGGCACACCACCACCTCTACTCTCGCCCACCCCTGGTGTCCGATCGGAACGAATCACGAAGAAGTTATCTATCATTGTACTGGATTCGCTAATATTTTGGCTAAACCAAGTTTGAACGAAAGCTAAACATGATGTTTCATTGTATTGATGAAGATATTTGCTTGTCGTCTGTAATTCCTCCAATTTATTGGCTGAAGATCTTACGTTGCCCAAAACCAATGATGAAATTATTGAAATGAAAGGTCTTCATTGTCCTTGTTTGTTCTTTACGCGTGTCCTACCCTTCCTTCCTCTTTTTGTCTATGTTTGTGTTTAGTGACGTCATGATACTCACGATGTTGACATTGAACACACACGGTCTGTTTAGACTTCCCAACATGGCGCTGGTATAATGCATAGTCGAAGCAGGGATTCAAAAGGTGGAAACACAAAAAACCCAAAGGATCGAGGATTCAAGATCAAACGTTTAGTCACTACAACATCTGGTGACACAGGAAAACCACTGAATTCAAAATGGTCTGAAGAAGAATCCCATTTCAGATCCAAAATCTTTATTACGTCCACCTGAACTGTGGTGTCCTTAAACTCTTTGAACAGCTTTTCCTTGACCACTTCACTATTCGATCCCCACTTGGACAATTGCATTTTTGCCCCAGACATAATTCTTCAGGCATCGTCAATCATTTAACAAGCTTGAGTTGTGTCATCAGCTCCTGTTAGGAGATCTTCCATATACATGTTGCTCTTCATTTCATGAATAACTCTGCTTGGTTCATACTTGTTTTAATGATGCCTTATCATGGCACCCAAGAGAAAAGGTGACGAGGCACAACCAAAGATCTGATTCCCTCTTGTCACTGGAACGTGCACACTCGAGGCGAATATCGTTGGGGAGACGGATGATTATCAATGGAGTGAGGAGGACTCCATATTATTCTCCCATGATGCCGAGGTTCTAGAGACTACAGACATGAGACTGGAGCTGATTGTGCAGCGACCACAGATGTCGCATGTTTCTGGCGCTGCCGACATGGATGGAAAGCAACCGTTGAATGTGTTCGTATATAATTTTGTCCTTTCTGCCGAATCGTTCTTCCAAATTACTAGAGCATGATTATAGTTACCCGCTGTAAGGCTCAAACCCTTTATACACGCCAACGCATCGCCGGACAAAAGTGACTGGAGGTAACTGCATTCTGTCCTCTGAGACAGCTTGGAGTTGCTGATGGCAGCCACATATTTGTCAATGAACGATTGCCATTCAGTATGTTTACCTCTGAACTTCCCAATCTGTAATTTGGGAAGATAAACGCTTTTGGCAAATTCCTCATCCGAATAGGTTGGTGTCTCCTAGTTATTTATGTGAAAAACTTCACCTACTTGTGATCTGTCACCATCAGTATCACCCTTCATCAACTTCTCCAATCGGTTGACCGCTTTCGTTTCTGTTTTTTCTACAATCTACAAGAAATGAATGATCAGTCTTTATATATCAGTATCGAGTTCTTCTCCACTTAAGAGGAGCTATACATGTTCTGAAATTTGGAGCAACTTACTTTGTCTCCTATGGTACTCTGAGACGGCCCCCGTCCGTTCTGTTTCGTTTAACTCTGTGTTTGCCAACAGACGGTCTAAATTCATCACCTCGCACAGCCACCCTTTTTGCAGTGGTTTGTCGCCTTTTGGTACTCGCCACACCTTGGGCCATGCTCTCCGATACCGTGCTGTTGACCTATCTCCGCACAGGTAAAAAACATAACAATGGAAGACACTGACTTTGAGTTACCTTGATCTGGAATTCCACTAATGCTTTCACTCACAGCTACTGTAAAACCTACATCAAAATGACACTGATATTATTCCGAACATACTAGGAATATCGTCCCGGATTTCGGCACCACGGCTAACGTAACACAAGTGATGTAGGACACTTATTTTACAACACAGATTTTCAAAGCCAAATAAAGGAGCCGTCTTCTTTCTTCCAGATCTTTATTCCAACTAACTTGCTAACAGCTCACACCAGCTAGCTAGTTTCCCTTTACTGAAAATCCTCTAAAATTGAGGTACCCTTAAGTTTCGTTACCCTTAGTTTTTTAACAGTTCTTTTGATAATGGTCGTTTAATGATACTATTTTTATCCCGTCGAGATGCCACGAAAAAGACTGTGATCTCTTTTCCAAGCTCAATACTTAGTGTACCCTTGGTTATTTACAGAAAAAACATTGTCCGTGAAATGTATAGTTTTCCGATGGATTATTTGTCATCTTACGTTAAAATTGTACTAAAAATATAGCCATATTGTGACATAAATGAGGTTATAAGTAGGCCTAAGTGTGCAACATTTAAACATGAAACGATGTAATATAAAAACAGATATCTCGAAAAAACGTAGCCATATAATGATATTAAAATTGTGTGAATGAAAAGCTAAACCACTTCCTCGATCAATGGCGTTTCAAAGCACTGTAGTAATAAAGGCGTTGTTGCGAACCTGTAGTCTTGTAAGTTTGTAATCACAACACTGGTTCAGACTACGCGGCTGGCCCAGGTGGGTTTTTTCATGACGTAGTTTATTCTGCTTTCCTCACTTTACTCAGGTGTGAATGAGTACTCAGCTATGGGCAGATAAATATTTTGTCAGAGTGTTAGTACGAAATGCCTAACAGGCTACTGTACTGCATACTCGTTATGGAGTTGAAAAGGACTTTGAATTTAATGGCTGGAGGATAAATGATGTACTATAACAAACGGTGAGCTTACAAGTGCGCGGGGATACAGACTATAAATCCATATTTATCTTTATTTGAGATTTTATAAGATATTAATCACTTGTGACTGGTCAATGATTGCACGCTTTTGTTTGAGCTCCTGTTTGCATCGTGCCTTTCGTTTATTTCTAGTGGAACTAGTAATAATAGTGGGGACTGGCTAACGGCCTTAGGTCTCGCGGCCTCTATGTGTTCCTTCAGTGTTTGTCAATTTTGTTGATACCTGTTTGCATGCCTATCTTATGACATAACATTATAGTCAATCTGTATACTTAAAGTAAAAGGCTTTTCAATTTAGGGTCTTCATCTGAGAGCTTTTTTAAGCTGCTGAGTTTTGGTACATACATGTATTTGGTATTAGAAGGTAGTGCATTCCAAATTTTAGCAATTCTGCACACACCAATAAAAAAAAGGCCGGCAATAATTTGAGAACTTATTTCCTAAGGTGTTGTACTTATATCATATGATGAAGCCTTTTTCGCCTGTTCCATGCAATTAATTTCTTTCTAGCTAGCTAGGTTGCTCTCATCCACGTTATCAAGCCAAATAGGCTTAAAACGCAACCCCCGTTCTGTTACTCTCTATGTCCCTCTCTTCAGTCAATACGTCTCGCTCTTTCTGTCTAACTGTCTAATTGTCCCCAAGTATGGGCCATCCTCTTCATATATACCTTCAGGCCTATCCCTGGTATGACCCACCCCTTTGGTATCCACAACATCCAGGTCTATGCACCTGTCCCCATCCTCTAAATATCCAACTCCAGGATTATACATATTACATATAACTTGACCAATTTTTTTCTTTAAAATAATATCACAAGAATGAGCAGCATATAAGGAACTTTATTGAGATGTAGGAAATTTTGTGCAAGTTTGTAATTACAATACCTCAAGATGCAAAACACATACACACACAAAAGCCAAAGCTGTATTAAAAATGTTTCAAAAATCTGTGGAGAGCATTTCAATCAAATGTGAAAGTATTCCCTAAAAATCTCCAGTTTTACCACCAATCTCTTATGAACATTTTGGGCAGGTCCAGATAATTTGTCTTGGATTATGCTTGCTTCTAATGCCAACACACTCAAAATGAAACCACTGTTCACAGTCTAAGCCATCACAGCAAATCATCTTCATCTGTTTTGTTGCAAACAGGGCAACACTCAACAACTTTCTTTTTTTCACTCAATACATAATATTACATTGCAAAAGCATGACCAACCATCTTCGCTAAAATATGGCCGCATATCTTCAAGATTGCAGTTGACAATTCCATTACTAACTGAAGTTTGGCAACATTCAATCATATCTTCCTCGATCAATCGGGATCTTGACAAAACTTCATCCTACTACATCCACATCTACTATCATTTTTAAGTAATACTCTGTATTGAAATTGGTTCTTTTACTTTTCTTTACTTTTAACATTCAGAGCACCTTTCTTCTTGCGTTTCCCCACTACTGTTAAAGCTAAACCCTTAGGCCAACCTCTCACTTTTATTGGCAGAGGCAGCTTAACATTTGCCAAAGAGCCACATCCACTAACGTTCCCGCTGACCCCATATCCCCATGCGACGAGATTACTTGTGAGGCGACATTGTCATTTTCACGAACCAAAGTTGAAACGGACTCTCCACTTTCAGAAAGAGCTAAAATTGATACACCAGCTTCTCTGTTCTCTTTCTCCTCCACATCCAAAGTTGCTGCTGCATCATCAGGCAATGAAAAACGACATGCCCAGCGTTGTCCAAAATGAATGAAACATCATCCTCATGTGATCACGGTTCGTGGTTCACAGACTCAACTAGTACAACATCTTTCATTTGTAGCCACATGTCATTCACGCCACTCATAACATTCAGCCGTTGTTGAAAAATATCATGATTGGAAGTGGACATCGTATTGGCTAAGATTTTCAAGTTTTGTAAAGCCACGGAATATTTTTCTTGGCAAGTCAAAATTGCTGGTTTTCGTCTGCCGGGCTGAGAGGTGAATTCTAGTTGTTCCACACTATCCATGTTTTCTACATCTTCTTGCACTGTATGTATGAGCCGTGTTCTGCTTGTCTGTGCCGGAACCATATCCTCACAAAAAAGCTCAACATCAGCAAATCTCCCAGCCGCAAATGCATGTGCACATGGCAGAGACGTGTCCAAAAAAATAAACATGAGCACTTATTGAGCCTGGCAAAATGATACATTGTCTGTTTATCTTTTTCGGGAAACAATGTGACCTTCCCCAACTTCTTCCATACAGTATACTACTGTGAATGCCTTTTCTAGCTGTCCTTGTATTTTCACAGCAGCTGACTTACTTGCTGCTTTATGTATGGCAAAGATGACATCTTTGTTCCTGAAGGAAGCTCCTGTTGGAATGCTTGGCATTTTTAGTATCATTTCACTGACTTTTTGTTTGTTTGAGAAGCCCTTGCTGGCGGTGATTTTCATGAGCTGAGTGATGAGTGAGGAGATTGTCGAAAGTCTCTTTATGGCACTCTTTTATTTTCTGATTGTGGGATTCTAACATATTGTTTGTGAAGTGTCCACCATGAGTGTGAGATCGGGCAAAACAGCCAGCCCATGAATGCTTCAAACCATCCCAATATGCAACAAAATACCTGTAAAATGTCTGATCAAGGCGGTGTAACTGTTCTTTGATTTCCTCGTAGTTTTCTTCATTTCGTGAATAGACCATGCCTTCAATTAAGTCAGTAATCTCTTCTTTCGTATCGGCTGAAGCATGAACGCTTATGCCCGATCGGAAAGCTTTAAGAACATGAAACCTACACAAGGCTGGCATTTTTTATGATCCTGTTGGCTGACTCTATCGTCTTTCCATTTTTGCTGTAAAGTAAACCTTCAGAACCACAGTAGTGATCAAAAGCAGTCTTGACGAGGATAATCAGAGAACCGTTTCCCTACGTCTATGCTCTCCGCCATGTGCGACGTCGGGAAATAAGTTCTGAAATTATTACCCCCGACCGTTCGGGAAAATAAGTTCTGAAATTATTCCCCGACCCTTCGGGAAAGTAAGATCTAAAATTATTTCCCCGACCCTTCGGGAAAATAAGCACTTCGATAAAAAAAAACCATTCACATTTCTTGTCGAACGTTCATTCTCATGCACACATGTCAACCTTTTTTACAACATCAAAGATATACACACACAACAGTGAACAATATTATTAAAAGGAACATACATTGGTTGTGATTTTCGCTTTCCTTGCCCACGGTGAATTTCAATTATTTTCTTTTTTTTTACAGATACACTCTATATAATATATCAATACTTATTATGTGATTTTATTGTATTAGTCGGAGTAAAAATTAATTTACTTTAATTTATCTTCTTCAGGACCCATTCTTGTACAACACTCAAAACATATCACATGCGCTCGTGCGTGTGTTTATCGTAGAGCTACAATAAAGAGGTAAAGCTGAAAACAAAACGTAGGCAAGAGATGAAAATGTGGAACTCTCGTAGATTCTTCGGTTCGTAGTTCGTGGAAATTTCACTCAACTGACTCGACCATTGATCATTCATTAATTATTGATTGGTCTCGATTCAGTAAAAGCGCGATCTTGAACGAGTTTTGGATCTAGATATCTAGATCTATTCATTGATTCTGCACAAATCAGGCAGCGATGCTGACAAACAGTTACGATGTTATACTTCTATTTGGGCCACCCATTCAGGTACGGTAATTATTCCAGCTTACAGGTACAATGATGTTTTAATCCGTAATGATAATGGTAGATATCTAGAGCTAGGAAGTTCGCATCTAGGGAAGAACTCCATAGTCAGGCACATACTATACTATCATCATCCTTGACCTTGAACCACAATTTATAACAAGATGTCAAGATGGACCAGATCTAGATTTATATTTAGGTAGATCCTTATCTTCTAAGGTCGCAGGGGGACGCGGTAGTCCAAATTATGCAAAGCGTCGACCTCTTAACCAAAAAAGTTGAGAACTAGATCTACTAGATTCTAGATATAATCTAGATCTAGATCTAGTGTCTTCAAGCCCCGCAAAGGGTTGAACAATTTTCTGAAGTTTTTTTCAAATAAAATGTATCCCCTGGTCCAGGTAGATCTAGATCTAGATCAAGGTGGATGTAAAGTGATTTAATATCAGTACAGCTACCTGCCTAAGGACCAGAAGTAGGGGCCATAACTAAGTAAAGGAGGCTTTAACCTGTGACTATTTGTGTCATAATAAATAATATGACGCTGGAAGATATCTAAAAATAGTCAATCTCGTAACAAATCGTAGTCGTGTGTTTGAAATACTAATTTTTCTCATTCGCAACTGTGTTGGGAATATTACTTTTTTTTTATTATCCCTAACACAATTAGCAACAACGTTAAATATATATAGATGTTTAAATTTATAAATTAGTCATTACAGAAATACAAAATCTAGATCTATTCCTAATTTAACTGGGATCGTGCTGAGGACCATCATTTATCATTAATGAAAAGAATAGTGCCAGGGTCTATTCGTCATTGCAAACCGAATGAACGACAAGCTCCTTTCACCTTCACCATCAATGACGAATAATGGCGATGTCCATCTGTCATTAATGGCGAATAGTGCTTACCGATATGAAGATAATTAGAAGTTAACTAGGTCAATTGATAGAGACTTCCTGTCGCATAAGGCGTAGATATAGTTATAGTCCCAACTGTTGGATAAGAAAAATTAGTATTCCCAACACCCGGTTGGGAATAACGAATAGCCAGTGTTTTTATTATTCCAAAACAGCAAAATCAGCAAAACAACCACCTACTCTTAGACAAAATACATCACAACAGATTCTTGTTAGTTATTGTATAGAACGAACAACATTTATTTTGGTAATTTTACGCTTCAGCGGCGTAAAATAAAGTGGGTCAAATTTGTACTCGTTATCGTTATCGGCCCCGATCTTCGTTAATTAGAGGCGAGACAGAAGAAATCTATCTACAATACCTGACCCTGATCACCCCCCCCCCCCAGCATAGATCTGAGCCGATACCGACAAGTACAAATTTGACCCACTATATTTTATGTCGCTTTGAAAGGGTAAAATTACCTTTAAAGAGAATTTTTAACAGACACATAAGTTATGGAAGTTAAAGAAAAAACAGATAAATTGATCTGTCTCCTTTTTGAAACAATGGGACTACCAATACATTTGCATTTTTAAAGATACCTGCTATCATGATGCATAGATGTCAGCTATTTCATGTTATGCAAATTTCAATATATTTTCCAGGTATATGTATCATAGTATTTCATCTGCACCTTTTAGTTTTTATTCATTGCTATCAAATACATTTTTAAAATTCTTCAGATTTTAAATAGTATATTATTTACAAGATAAAAAGTCCTTCTATCACACTTAAAGCATCATCTCATCACAATGATTCATAATATGTGATGTATAATAGTTTGTCCTTTTATTTATTTCAGAACAAAGCAAGTTGTCTCCCTCCATCTCTCTTCAGAGAAGATTTTTCTGTGATATCTCCAGAGCAAATTTTCAAGGACGACCCATCTCTCGGACTAAGGGATGTCACCTTAAATGCAGTATCTGCATTAAGAGAGGTTGTGATTTTAAAATACTTCTCTACATTCCCAAAACGCCATGAATTTATACAGAAAATGCTAGTATGAAGAATTGTAGAAATTTAATGACATTGACAAATGAAGAGTGAATTCAAAAATTTAAGAAAAGTAGAATATTTATTAAATATGCTTGACTCAAACTAAAAGTAAAAGCAATAAAAAAGAAACAAAAGCAGACAACAAAGAAAAAGAGAAAAGAAATCTACTCGTGTTCTGTTCAAGATATAATCCCTTTTCATTTTTGCACGATCCTATAAAATTATACTTATATTGCATTGTGTGTGTTTAATTTATATGTCTTATCATGGCAACAGTAATTCATATTGCATAGTGTGTGTTTAATCTATATGTCTTATCATGGCAACAGTATTTCATATTGAATTGCCTCACTCTAAATTTTGTTTAGAAAAAACAAGTCTTCATTGAAGGTGAATTCCGACTGAAGAATACTCGAAACAGCATTTTGAATACGCTTAAGAAAAAGGTATTTCCTTTGACATTAAGATTTCATACCTGTTATCACTTGTTCTCAGGGAAAGTTCCCTTCCATCTATTTAAATTCACTCTTTTCATCTTTAAGCCATAGAAACTTCATTTCAAACATCTTCACCAGACCTCGCATCTCTTGCTTGCTAAATTAGAGGGCTGTAGAAGAGCGGACGAGTGTTGTATTCTCCATGCAGGCATCCATGTCTCATGGAATGTCAAAGTCTCTGTGTCTGTCTCTTGTCTCTCTTCTCTGTCCAATTCACTCTCTCTATTTCTCTCTCCTCTCTCTCTCTCTTTCTCTCTCTCTCTCTCTCTCTCTCTCTCTCTCTCTCTCTCTCTCTCTCTCTCTCTCTCTCTCTCTCTCTCTCTCTCTCTCTCTCTCTTCTCTTTCTCTAGTGGGAAGTTGATGGGCGCTATTAAGTTCTACGTCTTTTCTTTCCCACTTTCACTTTTCATTCACCTTTCTGTTTCCTCTTAATTGACCCTGAGATCACGGCTAATTGACTGGGTAAATTTTAATTAAACGATTAAACGAAACTTTCATTTATCTCTCCTCTGGTTGTTTCTTCACCCTGAGATCACGACTGATTGACGGGGTAAATTTCAAATCAAGCACTCTCTCTCTCTCATTCTCTCTCTCTTCTCTCTCTCTCTCTCTCTCTCTCTCTCTCTCTCTCTCTCTCTCTCTCTCTCTCTCTCTCTCTCTCTCTCTCTCTCTCTCTCTCTCTCTCTCTCTCTCTCTCTCTCTCTCTCTCTCTCTCTCTCTCTCTCTCTCTCTCTCTCTCATGCTCTCTTCACTTTCTCTCTCTCTCTCTCTCTCTCTCACTCTCTCTCCTCTCTCTCTCTCTCTCTCTCTCTCTCTCTCTCTCTCTCTCTCTCTCTCTCTCTCTCTCTCTCTCTCTCTCTCTCTCTCTCTCTCTCTCTCTCTCATATATAGCGAGGAGAAAGAGGATATGATTCCCCCCTATATTTACCACAGTGCTTTAAATTTAAAATGTATCATTTTTCTCAACATACAGGTGCCACAGTGTTCTATATTACTTTTAAAAATCATTCCAAAATATGGACTGAAGCAAGTTTGTTGGAGCCATCAATTCAGCTATGCACAACATAAGGTTTTGGCTAGCAATTATGACTACAGTCGAATGAAACAATGGTTTGATGAATCACAATCCATATTGGTCACCAACTCTGATTACGGTAGTAGTAGTAGTAGTAGAAGTAGTATTCATTATCCTTGTATTTCATGTCAGTGTTTAATTACTTTATTTATAACTTGTGTACCATTGGGGATGATTTTAATGCATGAATAGGAGAGTTTTTACATTTAAAAGACAACTTTTTTTCTCATTACAGGTATATGGGAAATTTAACTGATCTTTAATGTTTGAAAAGCTGATTCACTTCAATCTGAAATTCTTTTTTCATAACATTTTGAATATTTAATTTTCTCAGTGAAGTAAGTAAACAGTTAGGAATATAGATTTCAATCGCTTTACAATTTGAATGTACAGAAAAAAGAAGCAAAAGAAGTTGGTCTTTCTGATGTTTTGAGATTTGTTGACAAGGATTCAATGCAATTTTTGAAAATTGAAGATTTAATTTAAAAATATTTGTTATGATAAAGAGAGATTCAGATCATTTTTGCTTCTTAACATTTACAATTTTTGCAGGGTTTTTGAGTTAGGATTATTACTTTTTAGATTAAAAGCCATTCAATTTTCCCTTTTCAGTTGACTGTCCTGACAAAAGAGAGGATTTGATATCGAGGAAGCAGTAATTCCCCTTCAGGTGTTCTCAAATCTTAAGGTATTTTGCCTTTAAATAAGTTACCTGTTTTTTGTATAAGAAGGGATCAGAAAAGAGATTGTTAACAGAAGAATAATTTGTGAAGAAAAAAGATCTACATTGTATGCATTAAAAAGATATATATTCTTGAAAATTGCTTAGTACATTAATCAGTTAGATAAATAAATAAATAAATGATTAAATAAATCAATCAATTAAATTTTGGAGGGGAGGGGGGCAAAATGTTGATTTTCTGTTCTTTGCATATTCTGGTAGAATGATCATCTATCTACAAGTTTACGACAGAGAAATGTCCATATGACGTATAATTTATTAGTTTTTTGTTTTAAAATATTTTGTAGGTGAGGGTAAGTAAAAATAGTCCATATTTTGACGTCCGTTACTCAGGGGGACTCGGTAGTCCAGAGGCAAGATGTCAACCTCTCAACCAAAAGGTAGTGGGTTTAAGCTCCGCCAACGGTTGAAAAGTTTTCTCAAGTTTTTTCGGGCAAAATCTACCCCCTGGTCCGGCTAAGTGGATCGACACCTAGTCCCATCGGAGACATGATAAAAAGGAGGTCCCATGCGCAGTTCACAATACTCTGTGCACGTTAAAGATACCTTGGCTGTTTACAGGGCAGTTTAGGCAAAATTAAAAATCCTACCAAAACCCCCGAGATCACCTTAGTTGTTGATGTAGGTAGAATCAAATCAAATCAAAACTCTAACACTGACTGAGAAGATGATACTGAAAACCTGTATAATTAGCCAAACTTTGCAACATGGTATCTGTCTAGTTGCCAACAAGACGTTCACCGATTTGGCCGAGCGCTGAGTATGTAAGAAGGGAGGGCAAACGATGCTGGTCGGTGTGTGTGTGTGTGTAAACACACGCACCATTAGAGGAATAGAACGAAATACTTGTCATTTTGACGACTGTTTTCACATCAATGCACATCTAAACCTAGATTTACAGTCCTCTTTACATTACTAACAATGCTTAAGATTGTTGCAAGAGTTATGGCACTACAAGAAGGGAAACCCGCCTGAAACGTCTTGTTTTGTGTTATTTCCTTTTGATTTCTTTATTTGCATTTTTTTTGAAATGTAATTTTTTCACACTAAGTTTCTATCTCCTCTGTTATTTACCGACCGATTTGTATAATATTTGGCACACAGGTTCCTCTTGTCAATATTAATAGAATGACGTCGGGTTTATTTTAAATCTTGTAAACTTTTGGAGAATTCTTTTCTTTTTTTTAAAATGAATATGCCAAAATGT
Organism: Doris montereyensis; assembly: GCA_037039925.1. Classification (NCBI taxonomy): domain Eukaryota; kingdom Metazoa; phylum Mollusca; class Gastropoda; order Nudibranchia; family Dorididae; genus Doris; species Doris montereyensis. Next base: position 145,585 of record JAXRKP010000699.1, on the reverse strand, counting down.
CTCAATTTCCCTACATCAAATTTTAGATATTGAATGGAAATAAACAATCTGGACAAGTTTTGAGTGGTTTTATTCATAACTAAGTGAAAGTTTTGAAAATTGGGTCAAAATCCAAGATGGTGGCTGATTCCTTGGCAACCAAGGACCTTGCAAACTTTTGAATGACATAGGGTGACTATATTTTGACAGTTAATCATATATATACTAAAAGAACAAATCCAAACTCAAAAGCAAAACAAATCACTCCAGAAGCTCCCCACCCCTTAACACATGTGAGGATTGGTACAATGAGAGAAATATGTTTCGTTGAAAGTTCACAGGGTGCCTTAAGATTCACACATTTTCATCACTGTATGGTCATATATATATTCAGTAACCCTCAGGGCTTTTACTGTCACAGGAATTGTGTGCTCGTGTTATGATACTGTATCAGAGAGACTACAGAAAAACAAGTACAAGTGTAATCTTAAAGTTGTATAACACAATTCTTTAAGGAAATCTAGGGTTACCTTTCTTTCTTTTTGTCTCTAGAAGTTTGTGTGACTCATTGATGTAAATAAAAATGAAGTATTTCTTTCATTTTGCAGTTTGAAACGCCATGCCTTTTTATCCAGTGGGAAGCTGTCATCTCATTGTCAGGAGATTTTTCTCAAAGCTTGCAAGACATTTTATTGAAGTGGAAGTCCAATAATCAAAACGGAAGAATAGTGTTTATCTACGATGGGAAAAAATTGGCAAAGGGTATTAAAAATATATAAATATTATTCCATACTCGTAAGTTAGTATTAGTATTATTAGGATTTCCCCATTAAACTGTCATTTTATCCTCTAATTCCTTCATGCTGAACTCACTTATGAACCTGAAAATTATGTATCTCTCCAAGTATGAAAGATTGTCGGGTGGGGGATGATTTTTTCACTATTTAGAGCTTGCGTGCCATGAGCTACACAATTGCCTAGATTGTTTGCTTTTAAAATACTCAAGAATATCATCCAAACGCTGTCTGGGTTGGAAAATATTGCTTTTAAAAGACAAAGATGCCATTGTGACACGAAAAAATCCCCAGTTTCAACATAGAATTACATTAAATATTCATAAACTTTATTCAGTGGTATAGATTTGTTTATATTCTGCCACATGGTAAAGTCTTTTAGCTGTGCGAAAAATTAGATCTATCTCCGAAGTAAGACACCGAGTCGAGGTTGTGACACCAATGGCTTAAAGGAAAAGGGTCACCATCTTGAGGGGATGGAAAACAGGCGGATGTTGTCTCACTCATTGTGCTCACGCTTACATTGACGGGTAGTTATCATTATAATTTTGTTGATTTCAAGAGAATATTGACTGAGCATTCTATTGATACCTGGAAGATCTTTGATGGAATAAGAATGCCGGTAATTTTAGCTCTTGAAAAACTTCAAAACATTCTCAATTCATCCATGAAGAAATGAAGGCATGGGCGTTTATAAGACAGATTAAAGTAAATACTTTATGTGATTTTTACTCTTTCAATTGTCCGGCCCTTGATTGGCTTCTCATAGATTTAATCATTTATTAGATTTACTTATTTTATTCTTTCACTATTCATTGGAAATGTTTGTCATGTCATTTATAACTTAAATTTATATTCGTCTTCACTGTGCTTATTCTTAGACTCACTATCTTTGATGAAACCTAAGGTCAACAGTCTATAGTAACAACAAATTGTTCTTTGATATATTCTAAGCTTGATACAGTTGTGAGATCTATGTCCTTTTTCCTTACAGGCTATGTGACAGAAAGGGATGAAGATGCATTGATTAAAAGACAAATGTATGATTTTGCAGCAAAGGTGAATTTAAATGTCTTAAAATTTATTTTTAACTTATGGAACATTATTGAATTTGCATGTTATTTATCTTTATTAAGAAAGAATTGTGAGGATCTAACTAAGAATGCATTATCTCGATAACTTCTATTCGTCATTTGATAAGTATTCCAGTCAGTTTATATTTCAGTGTCAATATTTCATTTAAGATAGAACTGTACCGATACACGGAAAGGTAGAATGGGAATTGATAAAGAAAAGAAAGAATAAAGCCGTGCACGCAGTGTCATGAAAATGAAATTTGATAAAGATCAAAATTTGTGAAAATAAAATAAAAAGACTAGTAATATAGAACTCTTTTCTTCTTCTTCTCCTTTTTAAAAATAGTTTTGAGTTCTTGTCTCTGTTTTATTTCAGGCTAACTATCCAGTGTATGTGCTGAGTGTTAAGTCAATGTCAAGAGCGTCGACTTTTTGCCTGCCTCCTCAACCAGGCATTTTAGCATTTCTACAAGTACAACATTGTATAGATCTTCATTCAAAGGTAAAGCAAAGTTTGTTGTTTTCTTGTCTTTAGATATATTTTTTTTGTCCTTTACTAGTAATGTTAAACATACGTCTGTGAAGCATATATACACACATAGCTGCCAACTAGTAAGGAAATAACGTATATAGTACGTTTGTTGGGCTTGAGTCCATAAGTGTGTATTCACTTTGAAAATAATAATAATATTAATTCATGAGATCATCTGTATAGCGCTTTCCATGTGAGGTTTCAAAGCGCTAGAGTGAAAGTATGTATATGAGGATTAACTGTATTTTGTTTGTAAAGAGATCCTTAGTCCACGGCGGAGACTCGGAGAGATTGAAAGCCGGGAGATACCATTCTGAGTTTGTCACCCTTGGTCACAAAGGCCAGTGATCGACAAATTTTTTGTTATTAACCTTAATAGGGGTTTTTCGATTTGAAAAAATTGGCAGCTGTGTCTATATGTCGTTGGTGAAACTGTCTAAAAACGTTAGTACACGATATATGGGATATAAGCTTTGTCATTGAAATGATGAAACGCACGCTTATTTCGTGTCTATATGAATACTGGAGGCCTTGAAGCTGCAGTTACGCACATGATCTAAATGAAGATTTCCATTTTTCTATGGGCCTTGAAACTCTAGCCTCCAAAGTCAAGGAGTGGACTTACTTGTTTAGATCTTTTTAAAAGTTTAAGTCTAATTGTTGTAAGTCCGTTTTGGGCACAACTGATTACTTTTTTTCCATTTGCTTCATTCTAAAGACTAAATTTTAACCCAAAAAGTATAACATAGTGTTTGCAGCCCTATTCGATAATATATTACGTCTTTTGCTTCTCCTGAAATAATGCGTCTGGCAGATTTACTTGTCTAGACAGTTTCACTGACGATATGTGCTTTAACCATTGATATTGTTATACAGTAGTCACTGCCTAAATGCCTGCCACCATAATGCCTGTTTCTTCTAAATGCCCACAATCTCAGTGAAACCAATTTTTTTCTCACTATAAATTGTCCCTTTAACTGCAGATATCATGTTCTCCAAAATATCATAAAGTATGTCTGTAATTGATTGAACATTTTAAAAATTATTATACATATAATCCCATGGCTAATTTATGCCCGTGAAAAATGTACCATGCATTCTATTCACCCTTCATACCTGTCTAATGTACTGTAAAGAAAGACGACCAGTCTTATGTTCTTAATTCCACCCACTGTACCGCACAGCCTTTGCCCCATCGGATCACTAATTTGTCATAAGGCAACTAGAATTGAGCAGTCTTCCGGGCTCCGACTATAAATTTTTATTTGATGTGGTAAGTTGCACAAAATTACCGGACACAGGGGTGAGGTGTGAACAGTTTTATTGCTCCCCCATCTCACATTAGCCGTATCTGTTGTGCCTTGGGTATTCATGATGAGCGATGGTCAACCCGCTCACGTGCTCACTACCTAAGTGTTGAAGAAATTATTGGTTTCCGGTGTCCCTGTTTCTCATAGTCAGTTTTATGTAACCAGGGGACTCTTTTAAAACAGACAATCTGGTTATGAGATAAAAATGTTGAATTTCTGAACCTTGCTCGATGAACTCCTTGGTGATCCCCTACACTTTTTTCCCGACCGATTTTCCCATAACTGCCTGTGTCGCCTTAATGCCCATTTTCTCTCCTTTCCAAGCCCATGGGCATAAAGGCGGTAACTACTGTACTCGTATTTTAAAATAATTTTATCAGAGCGCTCAAAGATGGATGAACATGTTTTCAATTACGATCATACTTACTCAACTGTGTAATAGTCTTGCAAATGCATTGTACTTCCATGCTTGTTTGCTTTTATATTTCTATAACGGACTTCTCCCTACCCCTTAAAGCAAACAGTATACGTTTACGAGACAGTAGAACATATGAATATGGCTGAAGCTGCTGGAGTACGACACGTTAAGGTAAAACTTTCATAATCCACTCTTTTCCCTTGAAAATAAATGCACATAGTAGTGTCATATCAAAAGTACCTAATTTAATTAGATAAAGATGGTAACCCATTGAAGCTCACTAGTTTAAAGGACCAATAGATCAGTCAGTTGCGCGTTCAGTCTTTCTTCAAAGCCAAATTCTAAGTGACTCTCTCAGGATTTGCTCCTGTATTTTTTTAGATGGTTCTGGTATTTTTTTTATGAAGATTGTACCTTTCGTTTGCTTTCACTTGATGAGCACATGTCAGTGATTGTTGTGTGGGGAAAAAAAAAAATTAAAAACTAGGGCGCAATATTCTGTGGTCTCAGCTTTATGATGTAAAATATATATTTCACACAGCACAATTTTTTTTATGTAATAAAATTTTCTATTTGAATCGTGGTTGTTCTGACCTAAGGCAGCTGTGTCATGATTGTATTTTTCAGAGTTGAAACTGACAACAGAATGTTCTAAAGGAAAAATCAATAACTTTGTGTGAAAATTAAACGAAGACATTTTTTGTCATTGAATTGTAGTTTCTTCTAAAGTTCAATAATTGTAATGCAAAAAATAAAAAATAGAGCTAAATAAGGTGTAAACGTATAAATGATGAGGTTGTTTTCATGATCAACATGTTTCAGTATAGCACTGATTTAACCAACTGAAGGAATTTTATTGTTAACTAAAGATATTCAGTGGCTTTGGTGGACAATGTTATGTATTACCAATTTTTTCTAACTAGCAAACATATCTGTATTGCTTATGCTCTTAAAGGATCTAATGTGTATGCTTTTTCAATCATATAATACATATACATTGTAACTTGATGGCTTCATGATTTTCATTATATTATATTGTTTTTAAGGTATAGTAATATCTGCATATCACCTCCGCTCCACAATTAAATTATACTAGTATTTGTAGTTGCTGGATTTACAAAACATGTTTTGATTTCTTTTTCAGGGGAGTAAAGTTCTGGCAAATCCAGATTGCGTAAGTTCTCTTTAAAAAGCATGAAAAAATTATCTAAAATGAAGATAAGACATCAAAGCTTAGCTCTTTTTATGTAGACCACAAGTATTCTCAAAGTCACTACTGGTTTGGGCTACAAGTCTTCTCGTAGTCACTACTGGTTTGGGCTACAGGTCTTCTCATAGTCACTACTGGTTTGGGCTACAGGACTTCTCGTAGTCACTACTGGTTTGGGCTACAGGTCTTCTCGTAGTCACTACTGGTTTGGGCTACAGGTCTTCTCATAGTCACTACTGGTTTGGGCTACAAGTCTTCTCTTAGTCACTACTGGTTTGGGCTACAAGTCTTCTCGTAGTCACTACTGGTTTGGGCTACAGGTCTTCTCATAGTCACTACTGGTTTGGGCTACAAGTCTTCTCGTAGTCACTACTGGTTTGGGCTACAAGTCTTCTCGTAGTCACTACTGGTTTGGGCTACAAGTCTTCTCATAGTCACTACTGGTTTGGGCTACAGGTCTTCTCATAGTCACTACTGGTTTGGGCTACTTCTCATAGTCACTACTGGTTTGGGCTACAAGTCTTCCCGTAGTCACTACTGGTTTGGGCTATGAATGTTCTCAGAATAAAATTACAAAGTAGCTATAATATGTTTTCGGATAAGTTACCAAGAGTTACTTTTCCTTTTCGGTGAGTTGAAGTTGTTTGCTTGTGGAAATTTTGTCAAGGAAATGTGGATTTGAGAACAAAGTTTAGGATAACATTAAAACTAGCAATTCAGATCCTAGAGAGGAACCTAGCTTTGTTAACCCTGTCCCTAACTACTGATCAACCAGATCTAGATCTACTAGGACTCAGGCTATACCTGCAAGTAAGAATTGGGTCGTATTTGTGTCAATTTTATGTGGCAAGCTCAGGACGAGTGAGTCATATATGGAGGCTCTTCTAGGATAAAATGAATTAAAAGTATTGTGGCGTAAAGATGAATGTGAACAAAATGAATGGAGTATAATCATTCTCTTTTGCTTTGATATATATATTTTTCAATATGGTTTATTTACTAAAGCAAACTTGAAGGAATTTCTGATTTATGTATATTTACAAAAGAATCCTTTGTCCTCAATAGTTTAGTTTCTTAAAAAGGAATCAGGATGATATGGATGGGGAGGAAAAAGAAAAGAAACAATGATAGTCTGGTTAAAAAAAACTAAAAAACTCAGAAGATATGGTGAAAGGAGACTACTAAAATTGTTGCCTGTCAACCATTTGGAATTGATATCATGATTTATATCTTTAAATTTAATACTGTTGGCACCACTTCTGTTGATATCCTTTTTTTAGTCAACTCTAATTAAACTCCTATTAACACATAATTTTCAAGGTAAACAGAGACTCACAAACTCAAAGCCCAAAAGCATACTAGATATGTTTTTTTATGTGCTGCTTGGCAGCTATAAAATAAGAAATAAATATTCTTTCTTTCTTTTATTTGCTTTAGATGTTCAAGAAGAAACAAGGTGTCAGTCTGCAAATACCTGCCATGCTAAAGAACATGGTCTATATGGAGGATGAACAATCACGTCATCCCTTTACTCTTCCTTTGTATAGTCAGTGTGCTGAGTTGGATCAAGGCAACTCCTCAACTCAACTGTATGAAAATGGTTTACACCTCAGCGTGTTTGTCCCAAGTATGGAGGTATTTTTAAGGTAGGTCTCTTTCGTCAGATACCTTTGTCCTGGATGAAATGTCACAGCATAAATTTCTATATTTTGTAGCGGTTTTGTTTTGTTTTGTTTTTATGATGTTTTTCTTTGGAGGCATGCACTCTTTCTGTTCGCATTTAACACCTCTTATTGACAGAATGAAAAAGAGGATCTTGTCACAGTAATCAATATGCCTCGAGGCTTATATATCAAAACAAAGCCTGTAAGCCGCAGGATCAAATATTATATCTTCACTCATAGCAGCTGTTGACATGTCGACTCCTTCAAAAATGTATATATATTTGAACTAAACCACAAAGTTTTTCCAATGGCATTTATTATAAGCACAACCAACTGCTACGTTCTGTGGTCATCTAGCATTGAACAACTCATTTCATCTTCCAGGGCCCAAGATTCACTGACAGAAAGTATGCTAAGAAGTCAAGCCAGTCTATTAGATGATTCAAGGCCAGATGAAACTCAGATTTGTCCAACAGAGAATATGAATCAATTAGAGGAGACGGCTCAGAAAGACGAAAATTTACCAGCATGGATGGGCAAAAAATTACGGAGAGAGTCAACGCTGGACTCAATTTCCTCAGTAGAAAAAAGCAGCTCAGAATCGAGCACAGGTTACAGGTGACATTTTTTCTTGTCAAATGTTCATTTTTCTCGTCAGATGTCCCTCAGCCTTTGACAACAAAACATAATTTTCATAGGTGGCTGTTAAGAAAGTATGCCTCTAGACTTTTGCAACACTGAATGTTCTTTAAGAAAAATTTTAATTTCTTGTTAAATGCTCTTACTTAGATTTAAGCATATCTTGTAGAATTTTGTATATATGGTGAGCCAAGGTCAAAAGATGCAAAAAATTGGATTCAAATTTGCCTTGTTGATATCTTTAGTAGAACCTCTCTAATCAGGAAATCTCGATGGATTGTAAAATTGTCCCGATTAACCGGGTTTCCTGAACTGAGGAATTTTGGTTTTCCCTCAACATTCTGCCATGCCATTTTATTTAAGCACATCTAGGCACTCATCAGTGGTGTCACTCACAGTTGCAGGCTATGACAGTGCATGAGTCTGCTTTATAAGTTTCATCCCATGTGGATACTGTACTGTATTATTAGGTAGAAAAGAAAGGACTAGCGTGGCGCCTGATTTTAAACCTGTGAAATGACTGGCTGGTGTGTCTGGCTTATGGTCATCGTGAACTGGCACTTACAACGTCGTCTATATTTGTAATGTATAACACATCTATCACTAACGCAGATATAATAATTGATTCTTTGACACGGGAATCAAATTTAGAAAGCAAGTGAATGTTAGAATAAGTTTAATCATGGGGTAAATGGTGTATGATCAATGCAAGCCTGCGTTTCGCTTCACGCCTTTCCCTCCTCTGAGGCTTCCTGCATTCAATTACACGCCTGACAAGTTCTCAGCTCAAGCAATCTGAAACTGGTTTGCAGCCTTTTTCGAAACTTGTAAAATACTTGTCTTATTGTCATTTTCATATTGACGCCAACATCGATAAATTTGGCTCAGAAATAACAAAAACACAAGCGATTTACAAAACCCCAGAGAAAAATGCATCAAAGCCATTTTTTATATAAAATGCATAATTTTGAACTAATTTTGATGAAAGAAAAGGTAACTTTGCTCAAGACTGTTAGACAACACTTAAAATCTCCACACCCACATTTGTTGGGTACGTCCGAAATTTGATACATCGTATATCTCATTATATTACCTGCTAACTCGTGGTTGTGGGCTCAGATGGTCACTTACATAGCCATTGGTTTTTTGGGAGCTGAAATATCTGACTGGATTATGTTTTATGTTCCGTTTACTGTTAATAAATGTGCAGTGATGAGTGACAAGTCCGTCACGACAGACAGTTAAAATTCAAAGGAGCTTTTATTTTCTTTGATCAGTAAATATTATCATCAGTAGCTAGACTTAACTCACTTACTACTGAGTTTTTTTTCGGCTCCACATGCGCACAATACTGGAATTTTTCAAGTGCTTTCAATTTTTTTATAAGAAATAACTACTGTACTAATACAATGATCTTCACATTTGGTCACAGAAACATTCTATTAACCATCTTGAAACAGCAAAAAAACAGAAACAGTATACCTTTCAAATTTTGCTTTGTTTTTCCTTTTAATTCTTGTTGTAAGTTGTAGGATTGGGTTACACTGACTTTACCCAAAAGAATGGACTGTGTTGGCAATAGAAATTGTTGTGGACTAAAGGTAGATTTCAGATTGAATTGGAGTGAAAATTTGGATTACAGGGGGAAATTTATCAAAGAAAAAATTAGGACTTGGCAAATCTTTCGGACCGACGTAAGTTTTAGACTAAGCGTTTTTGGACTTAACGTTTTCGAATGTATATATGTGTTAATTTGTACATACTGTTCTCTTGGTCTTAATTTTCAGGTGTAGTAAAACAGTGTATGTCATGACAGAGAAAGAACTTCATGAATTAGCATTTCAAGTATTAGCTCAGGTATGGGGTTTTTTCAGCTCATAATTTCATTTCGATTCCAAGCAATTTACTTATATCATACCCATGCACAGAATTTGAGAATTGGAATTCAAAAGAGATGCAATGGATGCCACTTAGGGCAACGTGAGATAAGTTAATTTTCATTTAAGACAATGTCCTTCGTGGTTACTACCCCAAAAATTCAACGTTGTTCAACCCGAGGGCGCAGACAAATGATTACACAAAAATTTAATTTACAAATTTAATCGGTTAAACTGGCAACGCTTGGTGCCTACAGTTAGCAATAATAATTGTAAATCTTTATTGTCCATTCAAGGCATAGACATAGTGCTTGAGATATTGACACATGAGATGTACATATTGACAACTGACATTTAAAATTGGAAATTGAAAATTGAAAATTTAATGTACTTTGATGGATCTATATATAAAATTTATATTTTTCGACTCCCTCTACAAATCAAGGGAAAGAGATAACTCACTTAAATCACATGATTTTTCATGAGTTTATCTGTTACTTTTAATCAAGAACATCGACTTAATCAACATTCACTGTATAGAGTTTTGGGAGCAAGCATGTTTAATTTTGTCTCTTGCTCACTTACATATATTAGATGTAGATGATTTAGGAAAGGAGTATATTCTCCTCCTTGTTAGTAAATCTCAGCTCAGATTTTCATAGGAATATTTTGCTGAATTGGAACTGGTTTGACTGAAACTTATTACCTCGTCAAGGTCATCCACCATATGTGGTAATCCCAGGGTGAACTCAGAGGAAACAGCAATATGAAAGCCATGTGAATTCAGAGGAAACAGCAATATGAAAGCCATGTGAATTCAGAGGAAACAGCAATATGAAAGCCATGTGAATTCAGAGGAAACAGCAATATGAAAGCCATGTGAATTCAGAGGAAACAGCAATATGAAAGCCATGTGAATTCAGAGGAAACAGCAATATGAAAGCCATGTGAATTCAGAGGAAACAGCAATATGAAAGCCATGTGAATTCAGAGGAAACAGCAATATGAAAGCCATGTGAATGAGTGAAAAGACAGAAGTAGGAAATACCAGAGGCACCCACTAACTGCTCACACTGATTTAAAAGACATTTGGCAAACTGGCGCAGATGTGCTAGCAGTAGCAGTAATAGAATAAGATTTTATTAGACAAGTAAGTATTGGTAGAGGTACTACTTAACAAATGTAGTCCATAATACGTTGGATTTTTTAAAAACATTTTAAGTTTTAACCATCCGAAATTGAATTTGACTATGGTTAAGAACACATTTTTTTAATCGTCTAATGGCAAATGATTAAAGATTTTATAAGTACGTGTAACAAATTTGAAGTTGCTCTGATTTTATTTTCCCTCAGGCTGGTAAAGACATAAAGAAAGATAACAGTGTGCTGTCTACTGACCCAGGGTGAAGATTTTTAGCGCAGATGCACAATGTGTGAGCAGATGGATCTTATGACAACAGATGCCTTCTATTTACTTTAACGGAGACCTCTGCCAACTCAGTCACTGCCATTACCAACACATATCGGGTCTCCTCAAAATGCCTGTTTGCTGCCAAACCCAACACCAATCTTTTCTGTTACTTTTCGGGATATCACATACATGTAGTCAAATTATTTAGACGGAGATACAACATGAAATTATTATCGGTTAGGACCTTTTTGCCGTAAATATAAATGCAAAGTAGAGTCCAACCTGTCCATAACGACCACCATTTACCATAGACCAAAATGGTAGTACCCAACCTGTCCATAACGACCACCAATGACCACAGACCAAAGTGGTAGTACAGTCCAACCTGTCCATAACGACCACCAATGACCACAGACCAAAGTGGTAGTGACCACAGACCAAAGTGGTAGTACAGTCCAACCTGTCCATAACGACCACCAATGACCATAGACCAAAATGGTAGTACAGTCCAACCTGTCCATAACGACCACCAATGACCACAGACCAAAATGGTAGTACAGTCCAACCTGTCCATAACGACCATCAATGACCACAGACCAAAGTGGTAGTACAGTCCAACCTGTCCAGTCCAACCAATGACCATAACGACCACCAATGACCATAGACCAAAATGGTAGTACAGTCCAACCTGTCCATAACGACCACCAATGACCATAGACCAAAGTGGTCGTACAGTCCAACCTGTCCATAACGACCACCAATGACCATAGACCAAAATGGTCCAACCTGTCCATAACGACCACCAATGACCATAGACCAAAGTGGTCGTCAATGGACAGGTGGTCATTCTTGGCAGGTATGGGTGGATAAAATTTGTCTAATGAACAAAAAAACCTTCCTCTTCTGAGAAGCAGTATAGAAAAATGTAAGCAGTCCAACCTGTCAATTGACTGGTGATGCTTGAGTCAGGTGGTCGTTCTGGACCAGGTTGGGTGATGCTTGAGTCAGGTGGTCGTTCTGGACAGGTGTAAGGGTGGTGATGCTTGAGTCAGGTGGTCGTTCTGGACAGGTTGGTCGTTGGGGCAGGTTGGACTGTATATGAATATAGCTCTAACTCCGATAGAGATAGTAGATCATAATTTAGCCCTCGAAAATGCAAAATTCCTGCTAACCCAATTTTTATTTGATTTTACGCACATTCACAACTGAGGTGATCTGAGGGTTTTTAATAGGATTTTTAGATTTGCCAAGGGATCCTTAATGTGCACAGAGTGTTGTGATCTGCACAAGGGACTTCCTTTTTATCGTCCATCTCCGATGTCTATCCACCTACCTGGACCAAGGCAGTAGATTGTGCTCTAAAAACTCGAGAAAATATTTCAACCACGGGCAGTGCACGAATCCACTATCTTTTGGTTGAGAGGCCTTGCCTCTGAACCACTGAGTCGTCACCGTCGTGATATATATAGCCTGAGTGTGCTCTCGTTTCCGTCTCGTGACGTCACAAGAAGCATCATGTGTCGAGTGTGTTGGCGGTTCTTTCAAATCGTTGAAGAGCAATTTCAGTTGGATTAAATCATTCTGCCAGTCTCAATCTATTATATTCTTATATTGTTATATTTAATATTCTTTTAAGTGATTGTTCACTTTTATTCATTTGTGGAATTGCTAGATCTATTGTTAATCAACAATGGGTGGTAAAAAGTGCTGTGTCCCCAACTGTAGGGGGAACTACGACGAGAAGGAAAAAGTTTCTGTTTTTCTCTTACCAAAAAATGAAGAGAGGAGGTCTTTGTGGATGAATAAAATTCCTAGAGATAATTTTGTGCCTTCATCAACTACTGTTGTATGTGAGAGACATTTTGTTGATCATTTCATTGTCAGGATTGACTCAGCGACAAGAAAAGATGGTAGTGTTTTGACAGTGCCTAGATCAAAACCTAAACTTACTGCTGATGCTTATCCTTCTATCTTTCCTAACTGCCCATCCTATCTATCTGAAACGAATCCTTTGAAACGAAAGAAACCTGAAGATAGACGTCATGAGATGGAGGAATGGGACAACAGTTCTTTTACTGAATGGTTAGAGAACGATAAAATCAAAGATTTTTCTCATTTCAATGAGGATTTTAAAACACGAATAGATTCTAAGTGGTTGTACAGATTCCAAAATGGCAACGACAACATTGCTGACCACGACCAACCATCAGTATCTATCATGGATGATTACTGGAGTTTCTATAGGCTCCTCGATGATCGGGAAAGTGCACCTATGCTGACGGCAACAGTCAAAGTTTTCATAGACATGCATGTGGAAATCTTTACAAGTAAAGGAGGTGAGTTTGAATTTGATTTTTTCTGTATTATAAAGTAAAGTGTACACTTATATAGCGCATAATATTCCCGATAATATCAGGCTCTATGCGCTGTACAACATTTACTCCCTGATAGGCCAAATGAAACCAAATTCATTTTCAACTCCCTTGGGAGTGTACAGTACCAGCGCTGTTTAAGCGCTTCAATACTACTGACAATGTCCATCACTACCTATAATAGCCAGGCACTCATTTTCAACTGAGTCGATAATGATGATGACAACATAATATGCTTAATTCATATATTTTTACAATTTCATGTGGGAGATAATTTAACGGGTCTGGGGAGGGAAATCAGTGAGTCATATATATATATATATATATATATATATATATATATATATATATATATATATATATATATATATATAATCTATATATATATATATATATAGTTAAGTCAAGAATTTTGATGTGTTGAGTTCTTATGTTGTGTGTCAATCTGATCTATTTTTAATTTTTTTAAAATTGTATTTCTGACTGACTATACTAACTGGTAATGGTCTTTTCTAATTGTTTTTTCCAGGTCGTGTACAGAAAGCATCATTGTCTTGGATTTTTGGGAAGCCTCAATCTTCAATCCTCAAAACATGGTCTCAGTTTGATACGATTCTGTCACATTTCTCAAGTGGACATTCTGGTATGGAAAGTGTTGATCTTGATCAAAAACTTAAACTTTTGATGAATACAGTGGAAGAGATTTGCTCTGTTGATTGTGAAGATGAAGAAAATGATGCCAAGAAAGACAGGTTGGTGTTTCTAGTCCAGCAAATGAAATTAAGTGTATCCTCTTCAAAGAAATATTCCTGTTACACTTTGATTTTGGGCTTTCAAAATTCATGCCTTAGCTCCTCGTGCCTACGTGATCATGAGAAGTTCATACCTTACACTTCCTCATCCTTCTTATTTAAGGAAGCTTGCTTCGGTCTTTCAGATAAGGAGTGGCTTGACAGAGGAAAATGTTCGTACAGAATACTTAAAACAAAAATGTTCCAATCTCGCTCCAAGAGAGCGAAGTGTCATCTTAATGTTGGATGAGATACATATATCGCCACGTGTTTCTTACAAAGAAGGCAAGTTGGAAGGATCAGCTGCCAATTGTCCTATAGCTGAAGCAAGCACTGCACAAGTGTTCATGATTTCTTCTGTGTTATCGAAATCAAAAGACGTTGTGGCAATCATACCTGTTAAAAATGTTAATGCAGCCTGGTTGAAGGAAGCCATTCAGAATGTTCTAGATCTGTTACACGCTACTGGATATTCAGTCCTGTGCATAATTTCTGACGACAACAACCGAGTGAATAGAAATGCTTTCACAATTATGACAGGAGGGACCTTGCAAACCTCTATCACACACCCAAATGATCCTACGCAACGTTTGTATTTTCTGTTCGATTCAGTACATTTGTTCAAATGCATTCGAAACAATTGGTTAATGCAAAAAGATGTCGAAAAAACCTTCATGTTTCCTTCTCTAAGTGTAGACACCATGAATAACACCAGTTTGTTGCGATCTTCCTTTTCTCATTTGATAAAACTTTATAACTTATAATCATGAAAAATGTTCACCTGTCAAGCTTGCCCCAAGTCTGAATTATAAATCTTTGCATCCTACTTCATTGGAGAAACAAAATGTTCAACTTATGCTCAACGCTTTTGACATCAGGAATATCACTGCCTTAGAGCATTTTGAAAGAAAGTGGAAAATTGATACACAAGGAACGAGAGAGTTCATTTCTTTTATAAATAAATTGTGGAATATTTTCAATGTTAAACACCCTTACAAAGGAGCACGGCAAAGGAATGACAACTGTAATCCAATTTCATCGACTGAGGACCAAAATCTATCTGTCATGCAACATGCATTTAGATGGTTGGAGGAGTGGAAAGGCCGTGGTCTGAAACCAAGGGAAGGAATTCTTTCCAATGAAACAATGACTGCCCTAAGTCATACTTTGTCTGCATCCATTGAACTGTGCATATATCTTCTGCAGGAAAGAGGATACAAATATGTCCTGCTTGGAAAATTCCAAACGGATGATCTTGAATTGCGTTTTAGTCTGTACCGACGATTGAGTGGATGTAATTTCCATGTATCTGTTCAGCAACTACTTGAAGGAGAGAAAAAATAAAATTCTTAGTGTTCTATACATGATCTCAGCATCAAAGGGCTTACTTAAGCTCAAAGATATTACTCTTCCTCTTGAAGAGACGAAAGCCCAAATGGAATTACATTCTTGTGACACACAGTTTGATTTTTTCAATCCACTGTTATGTGATTGTGACACACAGTTTGATTTTTTCAATCCACTGTTATGTGATTGTGACACACAGTTTGATTTTTTCAATCCACTGTTATGTGATTGTGACACACAGTTTGATTTTTTCAATCCACTGTTATGTGATTGTGACACACAGTTTGATTTTTTTTAATCCACTATTATGTGATTGTGACACACAGTTTGATTTTTTCAATCCACTGTTATGTGATTGTGACAATATTGATATCAACAACGAGCAACAAAAAGTACTTGTTTTCATTGCTGGATATTGTATTGTTAAACTTTTTGCGTGAAACTGTATGTGATACTTGCAAACATGAATTGAGCATTGACCGTCAACTCCAATCCAAGTCGAGGCATCAAATGAATGCTACTCCTATATTTCTGCATTGGACCGAGGAGGTCTCAAATGGCCATCAGACTTTGTTTTAAATATTGTGACAGAGACTTTCAAAGTTTTTCAATTCCTTATTGGAAGCTCTTCACATGAAGAGAAGTTTTTGTCATGTTTCAATCAACGACTGCTTGTAACAAGACTAGTGAAGCAGCGACTTAACGAATTAAATCTTTTGGACCAAAAGTGTCAAGAATGTGAGAAGGACCACACTGATTCCATTTCAAAGATATGCAAACCAGCTGTCAATATATTTCTGAATAACTATTCTAAAAGCTTGATGGACAAAAATGTGTCATCTAAGAACAAAGAAAGTTAAAAACATTCACCAAAAGAGTTTGATATTTCACACAATATCAGAATATAATATCATCATCTGCATCACCTTAAAGAAATATTTTTAATGCAGCCGCAATGATTATTTCAACTATTTTAGTGTCTAATGTGTTTTTATGTCTTTATGCTATGTTTTATTATGTAAATGTAAAGCGCCGCAGAGCACAATATTATGTGGATGTTCAGGTGCTATATAAATCTATTATTATTATTATTATTATTATTGTTATTATTATTATTGTTATAATTATAAATCAGAATGTTATTTTTATTGATTATAATTATAGGTACTGTACATGTTCTTTATATAATATATTATTATAGCTGTAACATTTGGGAGGAGTTAGCGATTGGGGAATGGTGCTAGATAGGGAAAGAAAGAAAGAAAGAGAGAGAGAGAGAGAGAGAGAGAGAGAGAGAGAGAGAGAGAGAGAGAGAGAGGGGGAGGGGAGAGATCATCCTTCCTTATTTTATCATTCATCATCGTCATCGCATGCACTGATTTACCGCAAGAAGTTCGCACACATTATATTAATTTAGTGCTGTGTTTTATTTGCAATATTATCATAGATCTATGTCAGAGTCAGCTTATTGTTAAAATAATACATTGTGGAGTACAACGGTGAATTTAAAAACAAATCTAACACTAACACGGTGTGTAGATCAGTAGACGAAGAGCGAGAGAGATCCCCGGTCGACACGGTCACGAGCTGGTGGCAGGATCAGGCTATCTATATCACGAAGGCAGTGACTGAGTCCCTCCCCCCCTTAAGTCCATACGCACTGAATCAACAACACACACACGGCCCGAGCCGTTTAGGCTCAATCAGTCCCACTCACTAGATCTAGTTAGAGTGCAGGGATTCAGTTGAGGACGCATTAAACAAAGCATAGAAGAATATTATTGTGTTGTGCCCAACAGGCAGCTGTTTTGTCACTCTGTGTGTTTGTGAATTTTACTAGTGACACAAGCATTTGTTCTTTAAGATTTGTATACAACTATTTTATGACAATATTCTATGTCGAATGTCATAAAAATTGTGAACATTAAACAGTGATTTTTAAAGAACTTTAAAGAAATTTATATCTTTACGCACAATGGATATTATGACCATGAACATTTTTATGTACCAAGTTCGCAGATTCTACCTTTTAATTTTTACATTTGGAGTTTTATTCACCCTGTGTTACTGTCTGTTCTCTTTCAACAAGAAGACAGTGCGGGGGGCGACTTGGTGGACGTGGCACAAACCAACAAATATACCGGTCATTAGCAACCATTGACTGAAAAGCATTCACCGTGCCTCCTCTCACCTTGACCAATATAAAACAGTGAACGCAAAATTGAAACGAAACTAAATGTATGTTATAAAGTATGTTATATAAACTATCAGTTGCAGAAATAAGACTGAAGAAATCCACAATCTAATCATTCAAGAGAATCCTGATATTTTATTTCTGACAGAAACATGGCTTTGTGCCGCAGGCGACAAACCCATTGGCATTATTGCAGCCATTACTCTGTGATGAAATCTTTCCTATGACAAAATCAATGTGGAGGTGGCATTGCTGCCATATTTAGAAAAGATCTAGCTTCAATGATCAACATAACATCAAAAATGTCGTCGCACTTTTCAACATTTGAAAACATGGAACTAAAATTAAAACTTAAAACTTGCAGATGTTCTATCTAAATTTGACTTGAATTATCATTTTTATGCTGATGATACCCAAATATATAGTTTAGCAAAGATTGATAAACTGCAATGTCTTTTTGACAATTTCGAGAGTTGTATTTCGGAGATTAAGATGAACAGGAATAGACTGATGCTAAATGATGATAAGACGGAATATATGCTAGCAGGTAGATCACTATTATTGAGAGATATTAGCATAATACAGATCCGAATTGGTGAGAGCAATGTTGAATTTTCAAATTGTGTGAAGGATCTTGGAGTATACATTGACTCGGAGTTGTCCATGGTCAGACAGGTCAACAATCTGATTAGAATGATGTTCATCGAAATAAGGAAAATTAGCAGGATAAGAAATATCATATGACAGGAAGTCGTAACATTACTCGTTTACTCCCTCGTATTATCTAAACTAGATTATTGCAATTCTTTATTATGTAATCTATCTAAAGAGAGAATCAAAAGTTTACAACATGTACAAAGTTGTGCTGCCAGGCTTATAAAGCGAAAAGATAAATTTGACTCGGCAGCACCTCTTTTGTTTGAGCTACATTGGATGTCAGTCTGAAAGCGGATTGTCTATAAACATATGTTCTATTGTTTCAAATCTCTTCATGGCCAGGGACTAATCTACATAACTATTCTTTTGAGCATTTAATTTATATTCCATCAAGGAACCTTTGTTCTAGCAATGACAACAGCATTTTAAAAACAACAAAACAAATTAAAAATTAGTGAACAGTCATTTTTTTCTTCGGTACCTCACTATTGGAATGCCCTACCAAAACACGTGAGGGACAATAAGACAATTAACACTTTTAAGACGAGACTAAAATGTAATCTTTTTACGCAGTGAATACGTTTACATTCTTACCGTTCGATTGCGCTTGTGTGTGTGTATGTGTGTGCAGGAAGGGGTGGTATGCGAGCACATGTCATGTGTAAGCAAGCCAGTACCTGTATTCAAATGTATCATTACATGTCGATTTAATTGCATACAGTATTAATTTACAACATAACATGCTTTTAAGATTTGGTTTATGTAAATGTTGTTTTTATGTCTATCCTGTGGTTATAATATTATGACATTTTGTAAAGCACTTTGAGCCCATGTATTGGGGTAAAGCACTATAGAAAACTGTATTATTATTATTATTATTATTATTATTATTATTTGCGCGTTTACTCGGAAATTCGAAATTCGATGACTTTAGTACATACTAATGCAAAATTGGGATGGGCTTTGTAGGGGTGTACTCATTTTTTAAAATAATATTTTGACGCAAGACTCACTTTGACATCAGGCAGAGCAATCAGTATCAGTAGTATCACTGTGAAGTCTATTTTTAGCACCATCTGATCAGGGCCCACTATCATTCATCAAACCTACGCACAGCGTGACGAAAGAGAGAGGGGTGTTTGCTAGCTGGGTTTTTTTACTGTCTTGCCACTGGCTTTCCTGTCTGACCACCCTTGTTTACTATGAATGTAAGAGCAAATTGTATTTTACATTCCCTATCACAACATACATGGTTGGAAAGGACTAAAAGAAATCTTTCCAGTTGTATAAGCCATTTGTACGTTATCACGTTGTAGAGAGAAGAGGCAATGTGAAGAAGACCAAAAAGTAAAAAGTAGTGAAATCCAAGACTCGCTGTGGTGAACGGAAAAACTGCGTGGTTTGGGCTTCCCACTCAGTCCTGGTGAAATAAGTCTTCATTTCCCCCATATTTTAGATTTGTTTCCTGAGGCAGCAGGTAGTGAGTTCTGTTGAAGGTGTGTGAGTACTGTGAGTGTGGAGAAAGTCAAAGAGAGACAGGGCGGGAGACACAAAGAAAGAGTCAGACAAACAGCAGACACTGATGAACACAGGCATTGACAATCTAATAGTAACACTAGAGGGAAAGAGACAAATTTATTTTGCTCCACTTCCAATGTTTTGTTAGAATAACGTTTTTACTGCTCAAGATTAACAATAAAATTAAATGTTATCTTTCACAAACCGATGGTTTTGGTGTCCATTGAATTTAGACATACATGTAATTATAAATTATCGACTACTTGTATTTAATGTTCCATTTGTATTTGAGTTGGAGTGGTCAATGCAAGAAATCTCCATCCATTTGTGTATGAGTTGGAGTGGTCAATGCAAGAAATCTCCATCCATTTGTGTTTGAGTTGGAGTGGTCAATGCAAGAAATCTCCATCTATTCGTGTTTGAGTTGGAGTGGTCAATGCAAGAAATCTCCATCCATTTGTATTTGAGTTGGAGTGGTCAATGCAAGAAATCTCCATCCATTTGTGTATGAGTTGGAGTGGTCAATGCAAGAAATCTCCATCCATTTGTGTTTGAGTTGGAGTGCTCAATGCAAGAAATCTCCATCCATTTGTATCAGAATATGCGTTGAAGGTTCACATTTTCCTATCTGTTGTCTCTTGCGTGTACTTGTACTTGTGCCATTGTTCTATCTCTCTCCTGAGTCCTGTTATCACCATTACACTAACATTGCTAACAGTGGGTTGGATCACAGGTAAATAACCTTGAGACATTTAACTGGTTGATTAAAACAATGCATGATGACTGAGCAGTGAAAGACGTCTACAAAACACTTCACATAAATGAAATGTGACGATAAAAAAAATGCCATTTTGATGTAGATATAGTCAAAGTCACAGATTCTCCAAATGTCATCATCATGTAAACTCATTTCCTTGTTTTTCTGTAATGTACATCTTTATTTCCCGTATACATTTAATGTTTTCATGGAGTCTCCAAACCGGTTGTTGCTCAAGCAGTGGAAAGCAATTTTTTCCCTTTTCAGATGTCTAAAAAACCTGTAAGACTAAAATGTCATCATGCATTGTTTTAATCAACCAGTTAAATGTCTCAAGGTTATTTACCTGTGATCCAACCCACTGTTAGCAGTGTTAGTGTAAGACCTAAAGGCAGGTATAATATTGTAGTACAGCGGAACCTCTCAAATTGGAAAATTTCAGTGGATTGTAAAATTGTCCTGATTAGCCAGATTTCCCGAGGACTAAGGGATTTTGGTGTTGCCTCAGCCTCAACAGTTTGAGGTACTTAGCCCTTCTGTAAGAGATAAAATACAGAATTAAACAAACAATTTCTTGTAGCCATAGGACCAGTTGATTAAAACAAGCATGGCATTGATCAGTGGTATCACTAACAGTAACAGTCACGCTTCACTGGACTAGATAGATAAGATACTTAATCAGGAATGCATGGTGAACCCTTAAATCTTGTCGCGTGTCCACTGTTGTGTTGACAGGTTAGGTGGGCAAGGAAAAACTGTGACAGTGCACGAGTCTGCTTTCTGAGTCTGGTGTGACCAATACTGCGTAAACTGGCACTGACATTACACAATATGTAATGTATAACATGTTTTAATAACGCAGGTTTTAATAATTAATGTTTTACTGACATGGAAACCAAATTTGCATAACAATTGAGTGTTGAAATTTATAATTATGGGGGAAATAGTGATGATAATTAATGACAAAAACCTGCAAAAAAATTGTCCCAATATAAGTATTAGCCGGGGACCTTTCCGTTGAGAGATAAAATATAAAGAAAAAATTCCCTCCCTGGAATTTCTTCCTGATTGGCTGGGTTACCCGATTAGAGAGGTTCCACTGTAGTTGTACTAATAGTATTACTGGCCCACGCCATGCTACATTCTCATCTCATTGTGTTCATTTCTGTACATCTTGCATTATCAATATATTAACAATACGCTGTTCGTCTCGAGTTCTAATAACGTTAAGAAATTTAATCTACATTTCTGGTCTGGAAATGGCTGAGAAAAGAAAATTAATCGTACTCATCTTCGATTTGAAGTCAAGAAAAAACCCATGAGGTCATAAAATACCCTGAAAGTACCCTCATCACCTAATGCATTTACATGTTCCCGAATCACGGATTCCTCAAACTGTATCTGGTGGTCTGACAAGCTAGGAATGCTTGTTGTACTGTATGTTTTAATTCTGACTTTGAGTGCCAAAAGAGTTATTGCTCCATGTCAGATTAATTTTTCTTCCCGGCCGGCAAGAGTGATACATTTCAAAGTCAAAGGCATTGAGTGCCAAACGCCAATGTATTGGTTGTGGATGTTTCCGTACAATGAATTTTAACTGTATCGAGAGAGAAAAATTGTCAGGAAACGACCAGTCGATGCATTGGCCTTTGGCACGGAAACACCAATAGATCGAAGGATTCACTTTTTAATTTAACTGGAGAAAGTTCAATCTATATCAGTAGTGTGTGTTTGTCTGATATTGTTTTAATTTCAAAGGGTTTGGTGAATACATGTATGACTCACTTTTTACAAGGTTAAGAACCACTGGTTTAAATCAGTAGTCCAAAGGCAATGTGTTGGCCTCGCAACTGGGCTATTCTCAGGTTTTTTTCGGAGTAGTGTGGGTAGGTGGGTCAATCTCATTGGAGACGACGAGTCAAAGGTGTTTGGTAAATGACATTTGCCATTGTCTTACACAGAGTATGAACAGAAATAACACTAGGTGTCTATTTTGCAACTGCCTACTGGGTTGACAGGGGGGCCAGAAGAAAACCATACCTGATTTCACACTAGAACAACTTTTACAAACTTAAAAACTACTACTAGTACTAAGTTTAAACTTTCCTTTATTATACATTTACGATAGCATTCATCACAATATACAAGTGACAAGAAAACTGAAGTTACAAAAATGACTTTATTCACAAAATGGCAGAGTGAACAATAACAATAACCAGATGACAATGACATGCGCAACAAAACTTTTCACGAAAATGATATTTACATCAATCTTTCCATATGTTCTTAATAAGAAATTGTCATTCAATTATCTCTCAAAGACTGATGATTTCTTTTAAGTGTGTGTGTGTATGTGTCTGTAACTGAATGAAAATATTGAAAGACAGGCAAAATTTGAAATTCTGTATAACAAGAATCTGTAGATACATTTACTGTTCTACAGTAATGGACTGTACTTATGTGAACAAATGATGATGGATTTACTTCAAACGTGTTACAATGTAATAATGACCACTTTTTACCATAATTTACATTGTATGTCTTGCCTTGAGTCATGTACAGGTATGGATGAACAGAATACTAATACATAGACATTGGGTCAACATCCTTATCTCAAAGAGATGACGATAAAAAAAAGGAGGTCATATAATGTGTTAGTTGGTAAATTGGTGGGTCAACATCCTTATCTCATGAACGATAAAAAAAAGGAGGTCATTAATTTGCCATTGCTCTCTACACACAGAGTATGAACAGAAATAACACTAGGTGTCTATTTTGCAACTGCCTACTGGGTTGACAGGGGGGGCCAGAAGAAAACCATATCTGACTTCGGATCACACTAGAAGTCACCTAACAAAACTCTACCAAAACTGCTACTAGTACCTAGTACTAAGCATGTGTAAATTGATAAACTTTCCTTTATTATACATTTACTGATAAAATGCATTCATCACAATATACAAGTGACAAGAAAACTGAAGTTACAAAAATGACTTTATTCACAAAATGGCAGAGTGAACAATAACAATAACCAGATGACAATGACATGCGATAACAAAACTTTTTCACGCCGCAAAATGATATTTACATCAATCTTCCATATGTTCTTAATAAGAAATTGTCATTCAATTATCTCTCAAAGACTGATGATTTCTTTTTAAGTGTGTGTGTGTATGTGTGTGTGACTAACTGAATGAAAATATTGAAAGACAGGCAAAATTTGAAATTCTGTATAACAAGAATCTGTAGATACATTTACTGTTCTACAGTAATGGACTGTACTTATGTGAACAAATGATGATGTAAGTGATTTACTTCAAACGTGTTACAATGATAATGACATATTTTAGACACTTTTTACATAGAAAGGAAATCATAATTTACATTGTATGTCTTGCCTTGAGTCATGTACAGGTATGGATGAACAGAATACTAATACTATAGACATTGAAAAGAACCAACATGAAGGTCATTCACTGCTGTTTACAAAATCATCCATCGATTATAGAAAAGACGTAAAATTGAGAGACAGAAGGTGGATGAAGTTAAAGAGCTTCTTGTGTCCTAACAAAAATACATAGCTGCCAACCTTTTCAAATCGAAAAGACTTTAGCCTCACAAACTAATTTTAACTAGCACACCGGCTCATCATAGTTGTATTGTAATATTCCCGAAAACATGGATAACTTAACTTCCTTGAATTACTATGTGTGCATTCCCCTGGTCCAGACTTACGGACTAAAAACAACAAAAAACATACTAAATACGCTTTTGACAGTTTGGCAGCTATGAAAATAGTTTGTGACTGATGGGATAAAAACTGACCACATCCACTACAAAGAGTGATGTTTGTTTTATTGAAATTCACCCCATCCACCAAATGTGGTAATTTCGGGGTGAATTTTGAGGAAACAGCAAGACACGCTTTTGTTTCATGGAAAATTACCCTGTCCACCAATGTGATGATCTCTTAGTGAATTAAGAGGAAACAAGATGAAAGATGATTATAAGGGAAGGAGGAGGACCTACAAGCAACTCCCGCCAACCGCCCACATATCTTTCAGCAAGTTAATGCAGACTGTAGTAGAATTAGAATGGAAAGAAAAGAGCCAGGTGGAGAAGTAGCAATACTCCATTCATCGCAAACTTATCAATAAAGTCAGTATTATCGTAGATGCCTAGAGTAATGTTAACTGAAACTGGGAGAGAGAGAGAGAGAGGTGAAACGACTGAAACAACAAAAATTAAAATGGGCATGCAAATAAATAAAGTCCAAAGTAAATAGCTAAAATGCGGAAGGAAGTAGGCGTGGCAGGGTGTGGACTCTTATGAAAGGGGAAATATACAAGTAGCAGATATGTCACTTTTACATTTATATAGAAATATAAAAAGACCTCGAAACCATAGATGTATCAACCACAAGACACATACACATGTTTCTTTTTTTATATATCACAATATCATTTTTAGTAGCTGCGAGATCTTGAAAAAGTTTTAAATTTCATCAGCCCGACATAAGTTACCACAAACAAGTAAATGTAAATATTACAAACAAATATACTTCATGGAACAATGTATTCTTCATTTTATTTAAGATTAAATGTCTAATTAACCAAACATTGACAAATTTGAAGTATGAACGTGAACAGAAATGATATAGACCAATTTCTTGTTTCCCCATATGATTCATCACCACTGGATACATTAAAAAGATTTTATCACTAACAAGAAATTTCAACTGGCTTTCAGAACAGGAAAATAATAGTAAAAACACGAGAAAGAATAAAACAAAAGGAAACAAAACATCTGGAGGACAGAAGAAAATTTTAACTACAACAAAAGAAGTCAAAGAAACGGTCAATTGCTTCATTATATTTCATTTGCAGTGATCTCCGGAAGCCTTCATCAGGGTGAATTAAGAGGAAACAGCAAGACGAAAGGTAGATAAAAAAAAAAAAGGAGTGGGACCTACCAGCAGCGATTTACCAAGCGCCCATGACAAAAACGGTTGTGTCCACAAAATTCATGCCAAAGCAAAAAGAAGAAAGAAGTAATTATTTACTAGGTGGTCCAAACCGAAATCTCAAGTGTAAGCAATGGAAAGCAATTGCTACCACTTTAATACTTTACTAATTTGATACCCAAATCATAGGACAATATACTAAATTGAATGAATTTTGAATTTTTTTGATTTTGGAGGGGGAAAAAAATAATTTTCAAATGGGCCAAAACACCTATATCTTGCAAAAATGATCACTCACAAAACTCACACTTCTTAAACTTGGAAGTCATGACTACATAAAACAAGCCCAATTTTTTTTCATGATTTGAGTAGAAAATGAAAAAAAAGGGCATAATTTGTCTCTACACACTGAATCGAGGACACATACATACATGGCCCGAGCCGATCGACTAGTCAGTCCCAGCTTACTAGATCTAGTAAGAAGGCTGTGATTTGGTTTTGGTTGAGGACGCGTACAAAGTTCTGTCGCGGTAACTCGCAGCAAAAATTTAATGACACTAGTAGTTTCTAATGCAAAATTGAATGAGTTTTCTTTTGATGGGCTTGTTTTCTCAGAGTTCCTTACGTAAGTGGCTCTATGGAGCGTTCAAAAAACTTGAATCACCTCGGATGAGCTCTCAACTTTGACGTCGTCAGGGGTAATGGGTATCAATAGTATCATTGAAAGGCTTATTTTTAGCATAATCTGATTTGACCAATTATTATAGCCGACTACCATTCATTGAGCTATCGCGTAATGCGAAGAAAGAGAGAGGAGTGTCTGGAGAGCTGGTTTCTCACCGGCTCGCCACTGGCTTTCACGTCCGACCACCCTTGTTTACTAGAGTGTGGTGAGAGCATATTGTATTACACATTCCCTACCACAACACACATGGTTGGAAAGGGCTTGAATAGAGCTTTCCAATGGTGTAAGCCATATTACACTACTATGTTGTATAGAAGAGAGGAGGCAAGATGAATGGGACCCAAATTTAGCGAAATCTGCGACTCGTGCTGTGATGAACGGAAAAACGGGGCGGTTTGGACAAGTTACATTTAACTTAAAAAACATTCACTTGAGTTGCTTTTTCTTACATTAATTAAGTCCAATGTTTAAATGGTGATTCCAGACTAGAGATAAATCACGTTATATCCTGTTAAAAATTAAAGATAGAAGAAATGATGACAAAGGTGTACAAATAATAATTGACTTGAAAGTTATACTTCACAAAGACGTTTCAAAAGGAGAGATTTTAAATAATCGGAATCGGCCTCCAGGAGTGAGAATGAGAAAGCGTATAATTGAAAATCACTGCTATCACTCTTGATCTGCAACATGGAAATCATGATGATGTATTGAAAACATCAAAAAAGGGCATGGATGTCTTTAAAAGTAGTTATAGAGGTAATTCATTATCCATACGACAGCATTCCTGAGCCATTCATAGTTTCAGGCTGAGTGCCCTGCTCTACAGAAAACTCTGACACTAACATGACCAGGAGATGATTGAAAGGAAAAGTATGCATTGCCCAAACTACTAAATCTAGTTTATTTGCAACACAGAAAAATATAATTCAAGGAGACAAGTGAAAACAAAACAGAAAGATCTGTTTTGTTTCTCATGATTCGTATACATGATGTTTTTTGTTTTATCTTTGCCTTCATTTCAAACAAATCTAAATGTAAAACAATGTCTTCATTCAATCAATAAATTGCACATGAAATTACATCAAATAACTGTACAAGAAATTTATCTGCAACAAGCATTCCATGAACTGAGTATGTACACAAGTAAATTATAGCATGATAGGCCAAACTCAGGCAGTAATTATCCCTAAGGAATGGACAACTTTTTCTTATACATACATACATGTACTTATAGATGGGTGCAGAAAAAAGTAATTCATGTACATGTACCTTCTTAATAATACAATCATCAGAATTCACATCTACTGTTGACAACGTTCTTCCTTCCTGGTCCCCTACTACTGAAAGCGAGAAAAAACTAGACAAGGAAAAAGATTCTAAGATTTGAAATTGGAATATTTTAAAATATCCTGGCTTAAGAGTGTAAATGCGTAAAGGAAATAGTATGAGGCATATCTTTTCGTTAATAATGACATGAAATCTAGATCACTTTATCTAAATTGTTATTTAATACATAGACGATTTGAACTGCCAAACAGTTTATGACTGCATGCAACATTACACTTGACTAGCTTCTTTGCTCAACATTAACTTCTTAATGAAAAAAATGCAGGGCATACATGGAAAAATTCATATCAATATTTTAAAACAACATTGTGCGTCAAACAGACATGTTCACATACACAAACACTCAGCAGCAATAACAACGCACAGAGGCAAATAAACGAAGATGTTTTGGCATTGGTGGAAACATGACATGATAAGTCAAAATTTAAGTGCACAATCTCATCTCCAAAGGTAATTCCTAGTACACATATGTGCATGTGACAATGATATATGAAAGCCAGGAATAACAAGATCTGAAATGCTTGCACAATGATAATTTTCTATATGAACATTAATTGTATAAAAGACTCTCTCTCTCAATACCTAACAATGTAACAAAATGCAAAATTTGATCAATACGTTAAAAATTCATCCTATCCCAGCATCCATGAAAGAAGCATTGTGAAAAAGGGCATCAACATCAAAGATGTTATCATTATTATTGATAATACGAAGGAGCCACAGTGGAGTGAAGTCAAAGGCGAAATATGACAATAAGTGACAACTCCACTAATAAAGACAGCACAAACACGTGACGTGTAAATTTTTGCCTTGATTGATACTTCCTTTCATTCATTCTCTATCATTTCTTCTTTCTAGACCCAGTGAGATATAGATCTAGTCTTATAGTTATCCTCTTTTTTCGTTCTTGTTTCCCATACTCACACCTCTCTCCTTTCTTTCTTCCCTGTTTTTTTCTTCCTTTTTCTCTCTCTATCTCCTTATCACCTTTTATTACTTACTTATTTTCGTATTTTTATTTCATTCTAGATCTGAACCTTATCTCGCTCATTCTTCACATCCCCATCTACTACGTTTCTTATCATCACTGTCTTTTTCTTTCTTTCTTCCTCCCTTCTGACATCACATTGTGTGATGCCTGAGGTAACTTAGATCTAGATTCTAGATATTTCTCGTTTGTTGTCTGACGAAGGGTTATACCCGAAACGTCACGTGTTTGTTCTGTCTTTATTAGTGGAGTTGTCACTTATTGTCATATTTCGCCATTATTATTGATAATAAATGCGATCATAATATTTAATAATAACACATACAATAAAGCAGTGAATTTTTTGTTATGTCCCTTGCACATTGACTTTTTGTGATGATCATTTTGAAGGTGAAATTTTGTAAGCATAACCCAATGACGACTTGTAACACGAGCTCTGGAACTGAAAGCCAAAGATCTGAACATAAAAATGCGGGTCTTTCGAATTAAAAAAAGAAGAAAAACCCATCACGTTACGTGTTGAGATTATGAAGGGATTATTACCACATAGACAATAATTCAACTTTTTTTTAAAATAGATCCATACGTAAACAGGACAAGACTAAAGAGTTGACATTCTGTTATCTGGAGAGAGACTCAATCTAATTTCATATGTCTTCCTCTCGTGACTTTTTCATGACATTTCCTTTCAAAATATTCAAATCGTGTTTGTCAATTAGAAAAGTGTTTGGGTCTTGTAACCCATTCATTTAACTTAAAAGAGCGGTGATAAAACATTTGTTTTGTAGTCTATTAATTGTTGTCTTAACGTCTCGCCTGTGTAAACCTGCAAACCATGTTTGCTTTAAATCATCTGACAGAAATAAGCTCCAACCTAAGTTATTTCATACATGAAATTGTCAAGAAAGACCGAAATAAGGAGAGAGAGAAAACCCAGGCTTCTTCTATGAGCCAAAACTATGTATATATGAAAGAATTTGCTCTAAGTCAAGACAGCACATTATGATTCAATTTAAGTACAAATTAAGAGTCTGTTTCACTAAAACCAATTAGCTACACTTTCAGAACGCCATGAACATCAGAAGGACATAGTCGGTGAAACTGTCTAAACATGTAAGTCTGCGTGGTGTCATTTTTCAAAAAAAGCAAAACAATGTAACAGATCATCTAATAAGACTGTAAACACTAGCTATGTTATACTGCTAGGATTTAAATTCAATAATCATTTTAGTCTTTAGAATGTATTAAATGGAAAAACATTCAGATGTGAACAAAACTGATTTACACAGTTAAACTGTTTAAACAATTCAAACAAGTCCACTCCTTTACTTACAAGGTTATAGTTACCAAGGCTGGAAGAAATACAGAAATCTGCGTTTTGATCACTGTGCATAACTGGGCTCTTTCTGTTGAATCAAGGCCTCTAACAGTTATAAAAAAAAACACACGTAAGAAGCGTGCATTGGATTATTTGTTAGACAAATCTCATATCCTATATGTCATGTATTTATGCGTTTAGACAGTTTCACAGACAATGTGTAAATTAATAAGAGAAGAGGAAGTGCTAAAACTTCACCGGGATAGCTTTGTCAGCCCTTTACATGGTCCTTGCCATAGGAGTTGTGACAGCATTATAATGTAGTACTAGTTATTATTGTTGCTCATATCATTATCGTGGGACAGTTTCACAAGGTCAATCTTACAAGAGCCACTCGCTGTTTCTCAGCTATTATAAACCAACTAAATTTTAAAAAATATGAAGCTACGCATTTGTAGCTTGCTTTCTAATGTCTTGATTTCACAACCAGCAACTAACGTTAATAATTTCTGTTACCAAAGACAACAATCAAAAATCTATCAGTAATATAAAAAAAAGAAAGCAGTCAAGATATATTACCAATCTCTGGCTTAACTGAAAAGAAATAACAGACCCAAGAAAACATATTAAGAACAAGCCTTATTTGTCTTGTTGGCATTTCTCAATACACGACAATCTCAACAATCAATACTTATGAGGAAATAGTGAAATAGCAAGATGAAAAACCCAGGAAAGAGTGAAAAGAAAGATGTAGAACCTAACAATAGTGCCTGCCAACCATCCACATTTCCCATTTCAGCACAAAAATTAGCACCACAAGTCAACATTCATTAACATGTTATAGAAGTGTTTTTCTGCTCCTCCTTTCATCCCAAGAGTAGGACACACAAGTACGAGATGAACAAATGAAAAATAACAGGATAAGGGGATTCTCACTCACTCCTCACGCCAGCATGTCTATTCCAGGCACAAATACAAAATTTTGATTTTAAGAGCATTAAACATGGAACAAGAGTGAGACAACTTTAAACTACCTGAGTTTCCCTAACCATGTCGCAAAATCTTTGTACAACTATTCACCAACACAGACAGGAAGGGAGAGAAAGAGAAAGAGAATCAGAAGAACAGATTTGGCATCAATACCAGATGATCTTGCATTCCTGTCTTACTGCAACAGCTTCTTTGTAATGATTTCATACACCATCCGGAGTCTAAAGTATGGCATATCATTCTGAGTGACAAGAAAAGAAAGGAGAAAAAATCTTGGTCAACAAATAAATGAATAACACACAAATCTCAACAAAATTTTCATGACACAACATCACTGAGATCTCTGTAAATGTGTTCAGACAACATGACAAGGAGAAATTTTAGGAGACAATAAAGATACAGATGGATTTCTATTACTACTTTGTATCCCCAAACAAATGCAGGCTCACTAACCTTACATCATTTATATCCCAGGAGACCATTTCATTCAGTCCCTTTTAACTTCTGAAGGGGTATACAGCAAAGCTGTACTGAGCTCAGCAATACTGCTTGCTACTCGCAAGACTGATGCAATACTCAAGCCTGCAGGCTAAGTCAAGACTTTAGGTAGCCGATGAGATCAAACCTATCTTGGGCTTGCAAAACCCCACCCTGCGTTTGCAGTGAAAGAAGAAAGACAGAGAGAGAGAGAGAGAGACAAAGAAAGAGTGTGGGAAGCGGCATAGTGTCATATCCACAATGGTGACACAGTCAACATGGTGGTCACTCGTCTTGCTTTGACTTTGAGTAAAAAGCCTGCATGGGTGTTGCTTCTATGCCAACTGATTTAGGGTTTTACTTCTAATAGGGCTCATTTGACTTGCTCACTGCAACATCACTACTTACAAGATGCAAATCAGATCACAACACTCAAGTACAAGGCTTGCACCTTGCAAAACTGAAATAATGAGTACGACACTACTCTAGTATACATTACAGTAGCATGTTATTCATACTAACACTCCCACAAGATCATTCTCTGGATACTAATTCCAACTTGAGTTAAGTGAGGAAAACAAAGTGAAGTATCTTTCCCAAGAGTACGTAGTGGCGAAAAATCTATGCCAGCCATGGTTTTGAACCAATGTCGTGATGATTACAAACTCATAACACTACCAATTGAGCCACAATTCATCTTCTTCTTCTTTCTGTTTAGCTCGCTTGGGAAGCATAGGCCATCAACAAAAAATCTCCTATCGATTCTCTCCTGGGCCAGCCGCTCCATAGATTTCAGGACTTGCCCCGTTTTCTTCATTTCTTCCTCCAGTTCTGATCTCAATGCAGCCCTTGGCCGACGACCCTTGATCTTTTACCCTGTGGGTTCCATGTTAGGCTTTGTCTTGTTATTGTGTTGGGGTCCTTTCTGAGCGTGTGTTCTTTCCGCCTCCATTTCTTTCCTTTTAAATATTTTTCAGCTGATTCGTGTCCAGTTCTTTCCCATAGATTAGTGTTTGAGATAACTTCAGGCCAGAATATTTTGACAATTCTCCATAAGCATCTGTGTGTATTTTTTTGTAGGGTTGTTTTTGTGGTTTTCCATGTTTAGCACTGACCTGACATCTGGGTTGAATATCCTTAGTTTAATTCTTTCTGGTAAACTCTTGCTGGACCATACCTTGTTAAGGCTTAATAATGCTGTTACTGCCTTTTGTATCATGGTTTTGACATCTTCTTCCACACCTCCCTTGGCATCAATCATGCTCCCCAGGTAGCAAAATTTGTCCATATTTTTCAGCGGTTCTTCCATCAGGGTTATTGGTAGGGTATTGCAGTTGCTAAGAGTGTTGGTTTTCTTGCAGTAGACTCTGAGTCCCACAGATGATGTTATGTCCTCGATGGCATCAGTTTTCTATTGTATTTGCTTGTGTGTGTGTGTGTGTGTGTGAGAGAGCAAAGCGATATCATCAGCGAAGTCCAGGCCATTCACTTGTTTGTCAAAGTATTGAGCCACAATGCCTCCATAAAAAGGATCACAATGGCGTTTTCAAAGGAAAAACATAATTAAAGACACCAATAGGTTACTAATACTCAGAAAAAAAAACCCACAATAAACCCTAACATAAAGGTGATGACAAAGAAAGTATTTCATGCAATGCTGCCAACCTACAGCTAAAAAAGTGGATTTGTACGGTGTAGTTGTCTCGAGATTGTACGCCCTTTTTTTCCGAGCGTTATTTTGTTTCTCTTGTCCACATTAAGTTTTGTTGGCATTTTCAAATTGTACACGTTTTCCCCAAATCTACCTATTTTAGACAAGCAATCTCCCACTATTTCTGTTCAAGGAGTTGGCAGCCCTGCTCATCTAAAGTTTAAGCAATAAGAAAACATCATTGCAAAGATTTACAAACCTGACTAAAAGATATTTTCTTTCCTCTTGTTATATACTCAGCATACTTGCATGCAAACATTCCACAGTCACCACCATTCATTTGATGAGGATTGTCCTGAAATTAGAGTTATTACAAAATACACATAAAAGCATTGTACCACATTAAGAGAGAAAAATCTTTCATTTCAAATTATCAATAAAAGTATGTGAGGAAGAAATAATATGAAAGTGTGACACAGCATAATATAATAATGGTAGTTTTCTAAACTCAGATTGGCGTTTCTGAACTATCACCACAATGTCTCTGAGTCTCTGTCGTTAACTTAGGGTTTCTTTTCCTTTTTTTAAATACAGCTAACAGATAAAACAACTAAATATGTTCTTTACTTGTTGGCACAGCATAACTCTGATAAACTTATATTAAAGTAAAAACAAAGTAACTTTTTAATTCAATTTTTACCGTTGCTGTTTCCAATTTCCATTCTGAAGTATTGATAGGGGTCTGTTTTTTGGCAACGCTTTCATCCGCAACATATTTTCTGAAAAGGAAATATGGAAAACTCAAAATTACATTGAAAAGCATAAACATCATCTCTCTTTCTCTCTCTTGATACCAAACATATAATAGATTTTTCTTTCTTTTTTAAGCTTTAAAACCTATGTGCTCTGCAAGAAAAGAAAAGAAATTGATATATCGGATAGAAGGTTTGCAATAATAATTTTATGCCCACTTAACATCACTGAACAAACCTATTTTTTTAACAATTCAGGCATACCAACAGATAGTTACATTGAAACTACAGGTAAAATTAATAAATCCCTTCTGTTGCTTTGAGAAAGTGGTGAGAACACACAACAAAAATATTCGTTCACTTAATGTAAAGTGCTTCACTGGTTATCGAATTGTTAACTTTGTGAGACAAACGAAATTTCTCAACAAGTACACGTGTGAGCGCCGGCTGTGAAAAGGTATTTTGTTTTCCTCAATTCCTTGTGGAATGAAGATGTTTCAGGCAGCATATTTTGAAAGTGAATGAGATTTTCATGTTGAGTTGGAGAATGACAGGAGTATAGATGATTTAATACGAGATAAGATGGAAATTTTACTGCTGATGTAGAGTCACAATCTCCACCTGAACAATTAACTTCTGAGTGATCTAACTAACTGAACAGTGTCAAAGACATTATGGATACATGTCATATATGACATGGAAGGGGAATTATTTCAGAAACTAAAAGTGTTGGGTTTTTAAAAATTTTAATTATTTCAAATAGTGTATGCACAAGAAATCTTACTAACACCATGTTGTTGTGTTGCACGCGATATGACAAATTATCTAGTTACGCCTTGAATAGCAAATGGGTAAACAAAATGTGTGAAACGTTATTTTTAAACATAGTCATTTATTTCATTATAAAAATTCAATAAGCGTAATATAACTGGAAAGAAAGTAACTAGAAAAGCAAAATGTGAAATGACAGAAACAGACACATTACTCCCCTCTATCCACCACCACGACAAACAAAACAGAAAATAAGGACACTGCATATGGTTCATTTAATGAAGAACATAAGGACCACAACAAGACAATAAGGACATTGCATATGGTTCATTTAATGGGGAGCATAAGGACCACAACAAGAAAACAAAACACAACAAATCCACCGAAACCTCTACTAAATTAGCAGAATCTCAAACTTTGACTCAATATGAGTACAGATCAACAGATTTTTAAATTATAGATATGAATTACAATAATCTAATATAATAACAGAATTCACTTATTTTTTGCCATGCCTCATGACTATTAAACGTTCAATTGAGCTGAAAGTTTGTATGGAAACGCTTAAAGGATTGAAGTATGATCCTTCATTTTCAAATCCCTCTAACTCTACCTAATTATTGTGTAATTAATTAACCAAATTAGCTTTGTTCCTGTCCAATGTATGGTGGTACTTTTTTTATTGACTCTACGGAGGTTGTTGCTTCAAGCGTAAACAATTAAACTAGAGCATTACAAAAGTACGAAAATTAATTTGTTGGCTCAAGGTGTTGAGTATTATTTTATTATGTCTATTGATCTGCATTAGATATCTAGATTTATCTGTATCACTTTCAGTAAAGATCTAGATTGATAAAATCTAGAAGACATGGTACATCTCATCATAGATCTAGCTCTTGATCTACTGTCTATAGGTAGGACTTATAGAGCCAAAGTCTGGTACGCGGTGTCATTTTTGTTGGGATGAGCTGTCCGAGGGACCTAACTTTACCTCGGATGTGGGGAAGGGAGGAGAGGGGAAGGGGGAGCAGGTTGGGGGTTGGGGCAGGTTGGCATGGGGAAGAGTTTTAGGGTCAGTTATGGTGATAGTGATAATATAATGTTTGCCCAACTATGGGAGTCCTTCCATACATCTAAACTCTAGATAATATCTCGGAGCAGGAGACATTGTGGTAAATCCTAGGAAGGAACATCAGAAACGATGATACTTACTACAGATTACTAAGATAACACTACAAAATCAGCTACAGCCAGATCTAAATTATGTAGATATAGACTTAAATTTCGTTAAGAAGAAGAAGAAGAAGAAAAAAAGAAGGTGGAGGAGCAGCAGGAGAAGAAGAAGAGGAAAAAGAAGACAAGAACGATGAATAAAACAGTATGAGCTATCTTACCCGCAAAATAGTATTAGTACAACAAAAATGTTCGCAACAAATACTTACAAAACAGCTTTCAAGCATTCATCATTCCTACCGCCCATTGAATCATAATATGTGACAACTTTGTTTTTCATATCTGCTATCTGGAGAGAGAAACATGACATAAAAATCTATTGAATATTTATGAAAAGTTACTTGTTAATTATATACATTAGTAACATTATGATGTCTATTAGCATATTCTTATGTGAAACAAACAAATTAATCCTCATGATAACATATAAGTCTATACGTTTTTATTTTATTGAAATTTCCCCGATCCACCATGTGCAGTAATCTAATGGTGATTTAAGAAAGAGTGAAAGGAAAGAAGTAGGACCAACCAGCCAGCAGAAACCGCCAATCACTCACATGTTTGTTGTAAAGATTAGCGATGAGTTTTCGATTCAAAGATAATATCTCAACTGATGTAAGCTAATCATTTTCTTTCTTCGTGCACATTTTCAAAGTGTGAAAAATATTTTCCCCAAACAAATAAGTAACTCTAATAAAGTGATGCAAAAAAGTTCAGTCATTTGACAGGATGCAACCAGAGCCCAGAAAAAAGTAAAAGAAAAATCTACCAGGGTACAGGGACAGCGTCACAGTGGGGGGGATCGAGCCCCCAGTCTTACGGAAAATTTTGTGTGGTTCAAAGGAAATCGAAGGCATTTTGCCTGTCAGATAACTATTTTTGGCTTATTGAAACTTAACAACAATAACATTTCATCTTCTTATGATCTGCACCAAAAGACAAGAAGACACATAGAAACACTCTAACTGCAAATAAACAGAGATAAATTGAAAGGCCTGTGGAGTGGACTGAAATAAAACACATTAAATTAAAATTAATTTGAAAGTGACCACCACCATCAGGAAATAAAATGAAGTCTCCTGGTCTTCACAAAGCGTTTGTGCTGATCTTTATGATACAAGAAAATTCAGTCATTTGTAGTGATTTGAGATCGTCAAGTCCACTAAGGTATTTCAATAGACAAAGACACCTACCTACGAGTCGTGGCCAATCGGCATCTTGCTTTTGTCAGACTATTACTCACTGTTACATCTTTCTCTCCCGAGTGACCCATGCGAAAAGAGCTCGGCATACGGCATTTCATTTAGTAACAGACATACAACGGCATTACATTTGATAATTGAGGTCATTTGGTAATCGAGCGGATCGGTTCATTTGGTAACATTGACAAATTCAAATTGAGTTTTTTTTTTCATTTTGAATTATGTCTGGAAAATGTCAAAATTTTGATCTTTAAATTTCATTTGAATTTTTACAAAAAAATTCTCAAAACATTGACAAGATATCAACAGAAAAACGACGTCATTCTATTAACATTGACAAGAGGAATTATGTCCCAAATAGAATACAAATCTGTCTGTAAATGACGGAGGAGATAGAATTTTAGTGTGAAAAAAACTATATTTCGAGAAAAATGCAAGTAAAGAAATGAAAAGAAAATAACATAAAGCAAACACTACAGACAGGTTGCCCTTCTTGTAGCAACTCCTTTACTCTTTCGACAGTCTCTGGCATTGTTACTAATGTAAACAGGATTGTAAATCTAGGTTCAGATGTGC
Source organism: Doris montereyensis (assembly GCA_037039925.1). Taxonomy (NCBI): domain Eukaryota; kingdom Metazoa; phylum Mollusca; class Gastropoda; order Nudibranchia; family Dorididae; genus Doris; species Doris montereyensis. Next base: position 108,083 of record JAXRKP010000699.1, on the reverse strand, counting down.
ATTGCTGTTAAAACAGATGTTAAAATGACATTTTTTCCCTCTATTCCTTTACTTGTGCACATGCAACGCGTGCCTTCCAACACTTGTGTCACTCAGCACTGGGCCAAATTGGCGTACAGTGTTCGCGAAAACCAAGCGAAACAACTGGTGTTGCCACATCGGCGATTAGCCACCACTAGAGGGGGCAGGAAAATCAAAACACAATTAGAAAACACCCCCCCCCCCAAAAAAAAATATCAAATGGACAATGACCCCCCCCCCCCCTCCCCCCAACATATTTCCAATTGTAAATTGCCTAACAAACCATGAGGTAAGTGATGCATACTTACACAAAGACACCAATGCATTCCTAGATGCACAGGTATAAGAATGTAATTCATGGCAAAAATATCAACTTTTTGGTCCATCTTTTCACAGCAGCATGGCCTCCAGACATAATTTTGGGATAAAAGAATGTGTTGAACGCATACACACCAGGCTTGCCATTTTGCTTGCCCCTGTCTATCAGCATATTCATGTAAAAATTAATGATCTGTGGATAACAAATGCATTGTAAAAAGATATTTTTAAATTGTAAAAGGTGGTGGTGGTAGTGGTAGTAGTAGTAGTAGTAGTAGTAGTAGTAGTAGTAGTAGTAGTAGTAGTAGTAGTAGTAGTAGTAGTAGTAGTAGTAGTAGTAGTAGTAGTAGTAGTAGTAGTAGGGTGGGTGGTCTGAAATCAAAATGGAACATTTAATAGAATGACTTTCCTTTTAAATCTTGACTCGGTCGTCGATGTGATTTTCCCTATTCTGCGGAAGGTACGAGCCAATCGTCGATCCATTTTTCGACCTCCATGCGTATTTAAAAAGCTGGTTATCGACACCTAGGACCTCATTTCATTTGGAAATAGCTGTGTGTTACTTTTTAGACTCTTCTGTTTCCGGTCTACTTTCGATTTTACTTTGCCAAAGGATTTCCAGTCAACTTTGAAATTTCATGAAAATTCGACCAGAGAAATGGCTGAAAGAGCCTCAAAGTAACCTCAACTGTTTGATATAACACAGGGTAGTGCCTTATGGATGAAATATCAGATGTCAGTGAGATTGATAGTGATGCCAGTGACTTGTATCAGGAGATGATTATCTAAATCAGTCAACAAGTAGTGATGAATCTACCAATCTAACCATAGTGTTGATCCAGATCTAGATGTAGACCCAGACATCCCTCTACCTCATCTGGTTCTTCCACTATAAAAAATAGATTGAGACAAAATTCTTAATACTACAAGAACAGATAGATCTAGATCTAGAATTAGAACTGAAAAGGGCTGGGTCCTTCAAATGGTGGATGAGACAAACACTCGTTTTCCGTTTCAACCAAACCGCAATGTCGGCATGAATCCTGAAAGTTATTTTTTGTGTCTGAAAGCTGAAATCTTAAAACATTCATGCAAGAAAGATTTATCAAGCAAATTTCGTCATGTTATGCATCATTTGAACATTTGCATTACATCAAATAGTATTTTGAAGAGATCTGAAGAGAATAGAGCTGAAAGTAAAGGAATTTTTTGTTTCATTTTTTCCCCATAAGCATGAAAATCACTATTTAAAATGGCAGGAAATTTATTTCCATTCAATATGATACCAAATATGATAACTTGTTACTTAATAATATATATAACTTTTAATATATTTATGGTCAGTTTTAAATACTTGGGTATAAATTTCACATCGCTCCAAAAAGTTAATGCCGGCGAAAACTGAGAGAAACCAGGTTGTTTTACTCTGGGTGGAAAGAGTTAAGGATGGGTCGCATAGGCTTAACCCTCTCAATGACACCTTTTTTTAAATATTCATAAGTAATTCTTGCATACTTAAATCGTTCTTTCAAAGTTTGTAACATACAGACATGTTTTGATACAAACACACTCTACCCTAGTCTATGGCCATTGGCCTATTCTCAAGTCTCCGAAAACTTTGATTTTTTTTCGGAGATTAAGCTATCAATTTCTTGACTCTGATTGGTTCATATTCTTCAGCCATAAAAAAAACTGACCAATCAGAAGACAGTATGCTCATAAAGCAGTGGTTCTTAACCTGGGTTCGATGGAACCACAGGGGTTTGGTGAGTCAGTCTCAGGGGTTTGCAGGTCATTCTATTCACCCAACTGAAGGGTTTGGTGAATGCACATATGAAATTTGCGGGATTCAGCACCCCCACAGAAGTTCAGAACCAGTTATAAACCATTATTGTATTTCACCCCCACTGTCGAAAGTATCCCAGTGGACGGCCGCTGGATTATATTTACTAGCTGTGAAAAGCGGCTCTAAAAGACTAAAAAGTATTCTTTCTTCCTTTCTTTATCTACCTTTCGGTGTATGGGTTCAGATGTCCGAGATGATCTTTCTCCAAGATGCCCTGTCCTGACATTTTCTGTTTCCTTCCAAAAAAGTTAAATTTCTATGCTTCAATGCCTCTTTTATATCTTCTTCCCCCATTCTCCGAGGTCTGCTACCTTGGGCTTTAGCACTGTATAATGATTTAGCTATTCTTTTGTCATTCATTCTGCTTACATGCCTTAACCATTTCAATTGATTTGTTTTTATCTTAGTTTTTATGCCATCTGCTTTGGTTTGATCTCTTATTGTTGTGTTTCTGATTTTGACTAAAAAGCATATGACAGAGAAATTATATTTTAGTTTTACAAGATTGAAAAATTGCTATACCTATGTATTTTTCTTCTTCTTGAAAAATTCTCATTTTTCTTCAGATTTTTATGGGACTCCAACAAAACTATTCTGCTCAAAGACAGACATTCATTCATAACTGCCAACCTTTTCAAATCGAAAAATAAATCTTGTACTATTTTCATCTATCTTGAGAAAAACTCCAGGATCATGAAAAACCAGAACGTTTTAAAACTGGTTCATCCCTTAGATAATCACCAAATGGCCTTAGAAATCACAAACTCTGATTAATATTAGAGGGAATCTCCTCAATTTCAGGATGGGAATTTTACATTTTAAATACAAAAATAAGACATGGTGATACATATTCAAATAAGTAAGCTTGCAGAGAATCATCCATCTTAACATGAAAATCAAAGGTAGTTTAGTTTTCTAAACCCATATGATATTTTTCTTCTTAAATGAAAGAGTTAACATGTTGAATCCCATGCATAACAAAAATATCAATAATATGATGGACTTTCCAACATTGAATAAATATTACATCATGTGCTTTACCTCATCATTTAACCAATTTAATCCCTCCAGGGTTGCTACATCTTTCCTTGTAATTTTAAGGGAATAACCATCTGACAGGACCTCGCTTGCTGGGTGAGGCCTCATAGCTGTATTGATAGCTTTCATCATGTCATCGGTTAAATCTGTAAAATGAAATTAAATAAAAATTTCCTCTTTATTGACTGGACTATTTCAAGCACTTATTCAAAATTTACGTTTACAGTTATAAATTTTTCCTCTACCATGTTTATTTCATTTTGAAAATGATTATGAGGCTACCATTTCAACCAGAATCCATTAAGTTTAAAATCTAAAAAATAATACTGTTTAAATTTAAAATATGACTTAATGTAAGTTAAAAACATGTATAATATAAAAAAATTATAATTTTAAAGTAACATTCTGACATGGCAATTGTCATGATGTTGTCAGCAACTACCAACTTACCGGGAAGTTTCTCTTCCTTTTCTTCTACTACTTCTTCTTTTTCAATGAATATTTCCACAGAAACCTCAGGTTCTTCTTTAAATATTCTCATCTGATGTTTAAACTGGGGGCAAAAAAAGAGAAAAGAGATAAGTCTATTTTACAATTTAACATTCTTAAAATGCCGTTAAATTTTAAGAAGTCAGTCAAACATTAAGATTTGGTTTATAATTTATACGGTAGCCCTAAGAACATACTATTTCTTTCAAGTAAATTGCAATTACAGTAGTTACTGCCTAAATGACCGCCACCATAATGCCCGCAAATCTCAGTGAAACCGTTTACTTTCTATTTAAATTGCCGCTCTAAATGCCCATTTCAAAACCAAGATTTTCCCCCTAAATGCCCAGTCTCAACGGCAATTTCTCCAATTTATCTTAGAGTATGTCCGTAATGGATTGAACATTCTTATTTTTGTTATCCTACATGTAATCCCATCATAAAAATGGCTGATTTATGCCAGTCAACAATTTGCCATGCATTGTAATCACCCTTCATACACTTATCCAGGTTACTGTAATAAAGGTTGACCAGTGATCAGTCTTCTCTTATTAACTCCATTTACTATACTGTGCAGCCTGTGTCCCATTGGATCACTGCTAAGAATTGAATCTTCCAGACTCCACCCATGGCTCTTTGCTTGATGTCATAAGCTACACAAAAATACCTGGCGTTTTTAATCAACCAGACATGCATCGCCTGTGAACAGTTTCATTGCTCCGCCTCGCATTGACCGTATCTATTGTGCTTTCGGGTCTTTGTGGCGGCCAGCGATAGTCAACCAGCCCGCACGCTCATCATCTAAGTGTTAAAGTCCTTATTAGGTTTCCAGGTCTCCCTGTATCTCACATTTAATTTTATGTAAAAACTGAGGCCTTCGAAAACAAATGATCTGGTTATGAATCTGCCCACTGATTACCCCCAATTTTTTGTCCTGATCAATTGTCCCATAAATGCCAGTTTTCTTTGCTTCCCATGCACCACACTTTTAGGCGGTAACTTCTGTATCAATAATATGAGTCTTTAGTATTTGAATGACAATGAAAAGGTCTACCTATGCAACAAGTGAAAAGAACTGCAAACATACCTGTCTTTCTAATTCCATACTCTGTGCTCTCCTCTGAGGAAATAATAATGACATTAAAGTTAACAGAGACTTAAGTATTCCACCCTTTCAAGAATTATGTAACAAAGCAACAAAAGCCAACATCAGGGTTGATTTCATGTAATCAATTACAATCTCAAAGAGATAACTACATTGATGCAACCTGTGAGCGGAAAAAAGACACATACCTCATGCAAATTTTATACATCTATGTTGTCATATCAAACAGCGCCAACCACAATATTTTCACTTCAAATTAAATCCTTATCAAACAAAGATGATGCAATAACAAAATGTAGATGGGAACAGTATCAAACTTTGATGTAAGAGAGATGCCTCCCCTTACAAAATGAAACAAATGAGAGACACCGTTCCATGAAATAAAATGAAGACAAACTCTCAAGTTTAAAAATTTCCATCATTACTTCATAAGGAATTCCAAAAATCATATGTACAGCATTTTTTTTATTAATAATAATTCAACGCCAGGGGGAAAGCAGAGAGAGAGAGAGAGAGAGAGAGAGATAAAAAGCAAGTAAAAGTAAAACGTAAAGTTCCTTAAGGCCACTATGGCCAAATAAGCCGGAGCTTATCCCGTTTTCTATAGCGTGAAGTGGAACAGGTGATAATAATCACCTCCTGGACAGGACGCTAGTCTGACGTAGGTTTTTACTCCCAAGCTAGTACTTGTACCAATTTGCACCTGGGTCGAGCAGGGAAAATGCATTTCAAGTGTCTTTCCCGAGGAACACAACGCCAGATTTAGCTTTACTAGGAAGCAAACCCGGCACCTCAGAATCCCAAGTACGGCAGCCCTAACCACACGACCACAGGCATCATGCTAGAATGAAAGACTGAGAAAATAGGAAGGAAGACAGGTATCTAACATTATAAGATGAAATTGAGAAATTTTCTTACCTTCTCTTCATATGCTTTCGCTTTCATTTCCTCATCTTCTACTTGTCTTTTCCATTGCTCTGAATGCATTAATCTTGAGTTTAGCCTAGGAGTGCAATTGAATTTTGACATACTATTAACATTGTCATCACAGTATGCAAGTTATATCACAACTATCGTTTACTACTTATATAGTCAGCACCACTTGAGATAACATGCAGAGGAAATGACTACAAGTTTGATGGTTTTGACAAAATCAACTTGATCCAGCTTAAGATGACCTGTAGCTTTAAGAAGGGTCTTGGGAGTCAAATGGAATTGGAGAGGGGACTTTGCATTACTAATTCCCAATTCATTATCTCATTTGGAATCAAATAAATGTTACATTTACTTCGTTCTTTTCATACATATACCATAGATGAACAAGTACTCTTTGAGGGAAAAACTACAGAATTTCAGACTCGCATCATCAAAAGAGATGGGTTAATACATTAAGAAATTCAGCTAAAAGCAAATACTCTATTCTTTGGTTGTTCATTAAGTGTGCTCTGGATAAGAACACTAATTAAAATGACTGGTTCAATTATTATAACAAAATTGATAATTTTACATTGATGGGATGTGAATTGGATAAAAATCAAAATGATTTAAATGAATTTTAAATCCCTTTAAATAGCATGCACTCAAGTGGTGCTGACCGTTAAGAAATTAATTTATTTTTAATACTAACCTTAAATACTAATACATACAAAACAAACACACACATATGATATTATTTCTTCCCTAGCATGGAATTCCACTCAACTCAGATTCAATCTTAACATTTTTTAAGTCTCTCATAAGAATACGTCTTATAGTGCTTCCCATTGGTACACACAAAACATCCTTACAATTTTATCTGCCTACAGCCAATGACTCGTCCATATCTAAAACCCAAGTGAAAAATTCAAGCAGTAGCTTGCCAAATATACACTAAGAAGAAAAAAACGTCTTTATGCTAAAACACAAATGTGTCTATTTTGCCATGAAAAATAACCCAGAAAGATTTGTATAGACATAAATGAAAGCCCAGAAAAGAAGTGAGAGAAAAAAGAAAAAAGAAAAGGAAAATGAGTAAAAACGAGTAAACACTATTGTAATAACTTGTTTCTGATTGTTCTCCAAAGTCTCCTTTCTTTTTTTGTCCCGTGACTGATAGGGAATTTAAACTAAAGCATACTTACATTTCTTGCACATATCCATCTCTTGTATACACTGAATTCAGAAACTCAAGGCTGTTGAAAAACAAACCAAAGCACTTAATCACTTTTACTATATTATTAGTATAAACAGTTTCTTCACAAGAAAGAAAGAAAAGAAAAAGAAAAATAGAAAGAGAAGAACACATTCAGAATTGATGTGATATTGGTCATATCATAGTCACAAAAGAACATTTTGTACACTGGCCATGACATAAAAGACATGCTTAAATATTTGAAAGCTTCAGAAATGTTTGCATCAAATCATTTTTCAAAAGACTGATAATTTTTTACTCAACTACTCAACTACTACCGCAAATTACTTGTAACCATGTTTGTTTTAGTTCGTTTCATTGAAATTTACCCCGTCTACCATATACAGTGAACTCAGGGTAAATTCAAAGGAAACAGCAAGATGAAAGATAAATAAAAGAGTGAAAGGAAAGAAGTAGGACCTACCAGCAGTGCCTACAACCACCAACTTGTAACCCGGTCATTCTTAATTTTGTTTGTTTGATTGAAATTTACCCCGTCCACCATTGTGGTGATCTCAGGGTGAATTAAGAGAAACAGCAAGATAAAAGATAAGTGAACGAGTAAAAGGAAGGAAGTAGGATCTACCAGCAGCACCCACTAACCGTCCGTGGTCATTCTTAAAACGAATTTTCTGAACACAAAGAGTAAACTTGCCCTTTGCTAAAAATAGTAAATGATACCATTCTGTTTATTCAGTGGATAGGAAAAGCGAGATAACACACAAGGGTATAATAACAAGAAAAGGGATAATGAAAAACTCAGCGCCAAATTATTGTTATGATACATCTATAATGTTGCACTTTATTCATACTCTTATTCACAAATTCTGTCTTGTGTACAATTGACAAAATCAAATTTTGAAAGCTTCTTTTAGAATTTTTAAAAATTTGAAGAACTTACCTTTAGATTTGCCAGGACTTGACAATGATTCTGTTAATAATATAAAATCAAAAGAATAATTACAAACACCCTTCTTCCTAAAAATACAATTTTATAATGTAACTTGGCTGGAGTCCATATGTACTTTATCTCTCCTATTCCCATAACAAATACTATAATCGGAATTCTGTTCATTATATAAAAAGATAGCCTTTTCAATTTTTTCCCGTAAATTCTAAATCTACATCTCAATCAAAGCAATTTGGTGAATGAGAATGTAGAAATGACAGAAAAAGAAAAGGGTTGTGTTTCATAGCCTCACCTTTTTTCTCTGACAAAAGTTTATGATCTTCAAAAGAAGGCTTTGAAGTCACTTTATCAACTTCATCATCATCTTCAATTATGCAAATTTCATCATCCTCATGAACAACAGTTTGCTGAGTGCCATTTGGAGGACCAGAAAGCTTTTTCTCCCTTTGACTTTGCTGACTGAGGATAGCACGTTTCTTTTGACGAGCAATTAAAGATGATAAGGATCCCTGCATATCAGTGGGTCTTGGCCGATGAGGATGCTCACTAGGTGATACAAGAAAGAGGAAAATAACACTCTTATTTATCTTTAATATCAATGTGTATCTAACCCATCTCCAATAAGTAAAACAAAACATCAAATACACAAGAAAACAAAAGTAACACTATTTTCTCTCGTTAAATAAAGAAACAAAAATAAAATTCTGACTAGATATTATGACTGGGAATGGATTAAATTCAGGATTAGCCATACCTTTGGTTTGTAACACAAAAAAATGGCAAGGCAAGACCGTAACTGATATCCGAAATTATCTATGATTATATAAATGTTAGGTGAAGATGATCATTTTCATGAGATATTAGAAATGGAAATGCCTTGAATTTATACCAATCTGATGTCAACCAACTTGTTTTAATCTTCATGTGTACTCTCAGAGACACTGCCACGTGTTTTACTCAAATATTTAGTTGTATAAAGAACTTGGAGAATGCAAACGATTTTTCTCCTAATTTACATGTTGAAATGTCTAAATCTTCCTTTACAGCAGGAAACGTAGTACAGTGGTGTCTGCCTAAGAACCAGGTCCTAGGGAGACAGAAACAGCATGTTCTTGGGCAGACCGGGTTCTAAGGTGAACCCTGACATGCCTTCTATTTTTGCTTCATTATTCATATAGCCTAGTTTGTATTGGCTATTCTCCTTGACTGTAAAGTTTTGATACAGACAGACAGAGAGAGAGACACACATACACAGATAAAGATATATATTGAGAGACAGAGACAAATAGAGAGAAAAAGAGAGAGAGAGAGAGAGAGAGAGAGAGAGAGAGAGAGAGAGAGAGAGAGAGAGAGAGAGAGGGGGGGGGGGGGGGAAAGAGGGAGGGAGAGAGACAAACACACACACACACACACATAACATAGAGAGACACAGAGATAGAGAGAGAGACAGAGAGAGACATAGATGTCTGAAAATTCCCACTAGGTGCTTTCCTTGACATCAACTAGGCCTATAACTTTTAAAGAAGAAGCAATTACTCTCTTTTCCCCCTCCCTACCTTTTTATCCCTTTCTCAGACACATACATACAGACATACATACACACACTCACATAATATACAAGAATTGGGTATAGAGCATCCTGATCAATAGTATTGTATTATTACAAGTCGGCCTTCTACTACCACTACTACATACGTGTTTATTTTTATTGGCGCTACATACTCTTGGTAGAAATTTCCAGACTCAACTTGAACTAAGGAAATGACGCTACTTTGATTTTAGCTTTTATAATATCTGAGACTCAAGTCCAATTGTGGGCGGTTGACGGGTGCTACTGGTAGGTTCAACTTATTTCCTTTCCATCCTTCATTTATCTTGTTGTTTCCTCTTAGTTCACACTGAGATCAATGCATGTGATGGACACGGTAAAATTGAATGAAAGAAAAAGACCTAATGGACAGGGACACCATGTTATGAAGAAACTTAATTCTGGCCAAACCAACCACCACTAACGATATGACGCTCAGGTTAGTGAGGCAGCCGACGGCGGGGTTCTGGAGACGGGTGAATGTGGGAGGGAAAGCGGCGTCCCACACTTGTCCCACGAAATTTAAGGACATTGGAGACAATTTTCTCACATTTGAGATTTTTTTTTGGAGAAAATTTGAGGAGATAATTTTTTCAAGGAGCTTTGAGGAAACTACAAGGCCTGTATAAGAAAATTTACGTTGCACAGAAATAGCGAGTTCTTAGGCGGACTGGGTTCTCAGACAGCAGGTTCTTAGACCGACACCACTTTACAAGATATGTCAAGGAGAAGTGTTACAAGTCTTTGGAAAAACCAGTCATGGATCATGATGGCTGTGTCAGAAATAAAGCACCAGAGGACCTCGGTTAGTAATAAGAAATAAACTTTTGGACGTATGATGGAGACATTTTATTTAAACTTTTACATGTAAGAGAAGCTCTGTGTTACAGGAAGCCAATGAAGTCTCTTCAGTATGAGCATTATATGAGCAGTTTTCTTTGTCAGAGATGTTAACCTAGCAACTCTATTATGGACCTTTCGTAGTTTATCAATGATGTAATTTGGCATATGGGTTAGGAAAGAATCATAATCATCATGCCGAGCAAGAACAAACAAATAAATAAGCATTTTTGTTGTGTCTTCATCTAAAAGGTGTCTTAATTTACTGTTGATTTCAATATGAAAACTGTAACTTTGAATGACTTAAGTGACATGATCTTTCATGGTCAATTCAGTATAAAAAATTGCCCCAAAATTCCTTATATGATTGATTGGATACAAAAAAAGAAAAAGAAAAAAGAGTGTTGACAGTAATACTCAAGAACTGAGTTGGTCAGTTATTTTGTTATTATTATGAAGAAGAAGAAATGCGAAATACCTTGTGCCCGAAGCAACCACTGATGTGAAGGCTCTCCTTGGAGTGGTCTTATATTGTGGAATGCTGAGAGAATCATGTGATGTACATTGAGTTTGAGAAAGGCACTGGGAGGTCCCAAGTAGACTAACATCATCGGAACTGTAAAGCAGACAAACATTTTTTTTATCTTACAACTCCTCAAGAACATTGCCTCTTAAGGGGAGGAGCAGGTTCCGGGAATGCCATTTTTGCCGAAAATGGGGCAAATCTAGTCTATCATACTAGTGGATAGAGCAGTTCATGCCCATCATAATGATACCATAAAAGAAGCTCAGTATCGATTCTTTGAATTTATAAGAATTTTTTAGAAACAATACAGGCCTATCTTTCAACACAGCTATTATACAATAAAAGCCAGAAATATTAGCTAAAGTACGGCAAGTTGGTACTAATTTTGATCGCCACAATGAACGCTATCCAAACCAACCGTATTTGAGGATCTATTATGAATATTGCCTTAGATCGGCCGGAAGTTCCCGAACATATTCCACGCACCTATTATCAAAAGACACCATCTCAAAATGAGTAAAAAGGTGCTGGTGCACTTGAAACAGTCTCAATAAGAAATAATTGAGAGCCTCTCAAGGTTTTATGATGTTTCAAAGTATTATCCTACTCTTTTCTTAGGTTTATGGGAGAAAATGTATTCAAATAACAGAAAATAGAGAAAAATACGAATATCTCAAAATGTCATTTTTTGACCGTTTTCTTCGAACTTAACTCGCATTTTTTATCAGATTGACTTGAAATTTGGCACAAACCTTGCTTTTGATGCATGGAATATAAGCATGCATGCGTTAGATTTTATTTTGTATACTTTCCGAAAAATGATTTTTTTAGTTGAATAAAATTGCTGTAAATTGTAAACATTTTATATGCAACTTTCAACCCACCATAAAACTAAAAGTTTGATAGATTCGTCCAAACCCATGAATGCTTTTGTTCTATAGATGTAAATGAAGGAGTGTACCAATTTTGAGACACATCCCAAAATAAATGATGCAGTTTTTACATTTTGAAAATGCATGTTATTTTTAGCGTTATAAATCCAATATGGCGATGTTGCCATGGCAACACCCGACAAAATTTCAGTTTCTCATATTTATTCTCTAATTTAGATACGTAGAACTAAAAAATCGAGGTCCAAGTTGGCTTGCTCTATGGGTTTTCAAAATGGCTTTCAGAACCCGTTCCTCCCCTTAAAAGAACATTTACTACCTCCTTACCTTAACACCCAAATCATAGAACAAAATAAATCCAGAAGACAGTAACAATTGTTAATCCCTGTATGCTTTTCATTTCTTTTACTTTCAATTAATACCTTTAAAATATTCATATTATCTTCTTGGTTTTCTTTAAATTTTCTCTCACGACCTTTTATAAATTCAAGATGAACAATGCCTTCAAAATGCAAACTGAGTGCATGAAAGATTTAGCAACAGTATCAGACAAGTACACTGTGTCAAAATTGAATTGAAAATCAAAATAATTAAATGTACTGGTAACATCCTAAAGATTTTCACAAGAGTAAATAATAAGTGATAATGAACAAAAATGTAACAATTCTTAAATGCAAAGAAATTGAATATGTTAGTAGAAAAATGTCAATGAGACAATTCAAAAACATTAAATGCATGTGGAACTCTTGAAGTTTATGCCAGAAATAGATTGTCGTAATATGGAAACTAAAGACCGACCAATCAGGAGCAAGCATTTAGCCTAAATTACCTATAACCTGCCGATAGGTTGTGGAAAGTCCAGAGAACTAACAATTTTTCAAGAACGTGTTCCTGGACCATCAGGAAAGTGCTAATTGTCTATGTTCACCATAACAGTATGCTTTTAAAGGAACAGAGCATTTAAAATGAGTTGTCTAAACACGTCCATAACATTTCTTGCCTAAAGATAAAATATAATGTAAACCTATGACATGGATATAAAAAACAGCTATCTTAAAGATGATTTTTATGGAAGCTGCTTTATTATTTTGAAAATAGAATAGTTTTAATAGTAAAAATATAAGTACTTGAAAAATGTTTAAAAATTGATAATTGCTTCATTATTGGGTTGACATGTCCACATAAGCAGTAGAATTTTAATTACACAATTAATTCAAAACTGAACAAGTATAATAAACATACAGAATTACCTTTTAATATGGGTCAGCAAGCTGATATATTTACACAAAAGCATTTCATCAATTTATATAAAAATACATGCAACAAATTGTATAATATATATATATACATATATGTTTCATCCATTCATATTTTCTTTCCCAAATAACTGTTCAAGAAGATGATTAATTTACTATTTTTAAATACTGGGGCGAAAAGAAACAAGACCAAAAGAGAAAATTTAACAAAATTTGGACGGAAAGAATCCATACATTATGTGTGTGAGAGGGAGAGAGATAAAGAGAGATAGAGAGAGTAAAGAGAGAAGAAAGAGAGAAGAAAGAGATAGATTGAGTCTTCCTTCAAAGCATGGAGCTGAAGTGCTCGGCCCTTAATAAGGCTTAAGGGTTTCATCCGACTCAAAGAAGGCAAAACCAATTGTAAAACAGTAAATGAGGCATAATTCTAAAAAAGAACAAAAAAGTGTACTATTAAACTTGAAATCTAGGCCTGTAGATGTACTACTCCTATTACAGATACCACTACTACTATTACAAGGCTTACTAGTATTACTTTTACTCTTTGTATGTCTCCTTCTTTTTTCCCTCTCTCTCATTTAACGATAAATAATACTGTAGTGACTCTGAAAAGACGGTGATACTGTTCAGCAATGAGCAGAAAGTAAAATAGATACTTTACATAAGTGGTGGCAAAAATAATTTTGTTTTAAGCATTCACAATTTATTCGATAAAAGTGATGAGAATTGTTTTCATACCAAAACAAGTGAGTTCATACCAACACAACAATAATGTCTCCCCTCACTTCAAGTCCTTCCCACCTTGAGCTGTAATAATCTCCACCAAACACATAATTCTCACTACATATCTATTCTATGAAAATATATACAAGGTTATCTAAATACTTTACCTGTCTTTAGAGGATATTGATAACACATCTGATTCCATTAGAGACGATTGCGCATTCCAAGAATTACGCGGGCTCAGTCTAGAATGCATCATTTGCATTTTCAATAACTTATGATACTGTTCTTTTTCGCTGAGGCGGATGCACTGAAAAAAATATTTTTGACACTGAGAACTTTAATCAGAAAAGAATCCCCAAAGGATCAACTAATAACAAGTCTCGTAAGATTTAAGTGCAGTCCCTTTTTTTAAAGATCAGGCCATAATAATTAAAAAGGAAAACAGTGACCCTCAAGAAAAAAGATTCTGCTTAACACAAAACATAACAATACTCATAGCCACACTGATCATATACATATTAAAATATATCTGTATGAAGGATGCAACAATTGAGAGCAACAATCAGTGAACAAGTCATTAAATTTTATCAGAAAAGGAGAAAATAAAAACCTTTTTTTAACACACACCCCCCCCCCCACACACACACACCTTCTCTTAGGAAATATAACATTAAGCATACCATGCTTGAAGTAGAATTCTTCATAGGTCTTGAATATGTGTTAGTAGATGAGGCTCTATCTGACAGTCTTGAAGTATTTTGAGAGCTGTCACTAACTTCCCCATTTAAAATTCCTGTGAATAATAAACAAAATATTGTCAGACACATGCTTTACACAAAATCATCATAATAATCGGACACATAAGTTTTACAACAACATCACAAAGTGTTTGCATTTTATGATTGTGGTAGCAAAAGCGTATATTAAAGTCCCAACTTTGCAACAAAAAAATGTGTTTTTGAGAAGCAATTAATAAATTACCTCTGTTATGATTGAGGTAGCTGAGTCGACCATCTGCTCTCTTCACCTGGATTGTTTTAAAAAGCAAATTAAGAAAGAAAAATCAAAAGAATGATCAATTCACAAACCACTCTATCACTCTATTTCAGAACAAGTACCATACATATTGAAGAACTCATTTACCAAACAGATGAGAGCCAGAAACTATGGTATTCATTAAAAAAAACAACCCACTGGGTACTTATATTAAATATATATATAATTAATAATACTAATAATAAATAGTTCTTGTATAGCGCCACACCCCGATATATATCAAGCTCAGAGCGCTAAAACATGGATAAACATTATAAAGCAAGACATATATATATAATATGCATATAATTTACACACACCAACGTAATATACACTTGCGCATAACAAACATATTCAAAACCAAAGGATGATAATACAAGACAGTTGACATCATTGAACTACATTTGTGATAGCAGCAAGAAATATGAATCTGTGTGGGTTTTATGGCTGTGTGGAAAACAGATGGGTTTTCAGTTTTTTCTTAAACATCTCAGTTGATTCTATTTCTCTTCAGGATTTGAGGAGAGAGTTCCAGACTTTCGGAGTGCAAAACGAGAGAGATTTTTCACCAACTGTTTTAAGACCTATACGAGGAACTATTAACTTTTTGTATCGGCTGAAGATCTAAGCTGCCGATTAATTAACAGTATAAAATGTCCTGCCGGGAGACGTTAGTGATCACAGCCTTCAATATTACTTGGTTTTCAATTGCTCCGATGGTGGGTAGAGCTTAGCATTATTTTCTGTTTTCAGTAATTTTCAGTCAAGTTGTGACATCATCAAGGATCTTAATTCGTTCTCACTCACATTACAAATGAATCTTGCCTGTCCCTTCTTGATATTATTGATGAATGTCTTGTATTTGTTTCTTTCATTGCTTTTTCCTTTTTTGTTGTTGTTGCTGTCCGTCAATTAGCATGAAAAATTCTAAATAAATATCTGTGCGCTAGATTTTTATACTTAGAGACAGTTCATGTTTACAGGCCAAGTAGCAGTCAGGATTACCATTTTTGAGGAAATTTGAGATTTTAGTGAAATTTTAAGGAGAACTTACACTATATGACATATGTGGAGCAAAAAATCTCACACCGAAGACCAAAAATTAAATATAATATGACCTATGCCAGGTCACGGTGGCTGAGTGGTTAGGTTGCTGGACTTGGGATCATGAGGTTCCAGGTTTGAATCCTGGCAAAGCTAGCCCCAACTTTGTGTTCCTTGAGAAAGAGAGAGAGAAACAGACAGAGACAGGCAGAGAGAGAGACAGACAGAGAGCGAGAGAGACAGAGAGGGAGAGTGTGAATGAGACAGAGGGAGAGACACACACACAAAGAGATAGACAGAGAGAGAGATAGAGATGAAGAGAGTGAAAAAGAGAGACGAAGGGAGAAAGACAGACAAACAGACAGAGGAAAAAAAGAGGGAAGGGGCTTGCGATAGACCGGTGGGAGCGCAGAAAGTTCCAAGTTTGTTCTGTGCCTCATCTACTTCATTTACCTGGGGCACAACACACACCGATTCAAGGGTAATCGTTACATTTGTTTTACAATTGGGTCTGCCTTTAACATGCTTTCTCTATTTCAAGTGGTTGAAGCCTGTGCATCCCTGAAATTCCTGTTGCATGTTTTCTTTGACACCAACTAGATCTAAGCCTTAGAAGATGCAATGATCTTTTTTTCCCCCTCCCTCAAAATTCACTCACATACAATACAAGAATTAGGTATAGAGCTCATCAATGCAGGCACCTGTGCAATAGTATTGTATCTAATATTATTTGAAATTAATTATCTAAGAAAAGTAGTAGGGAAAACTAAGTTGAAACACAACAATAAGAGATAAAAACCAAAGCAGATGGCATAAAAACTAAGATAGAAATAAATCAATTGAAATGGTTTGGGCATGTAAACAAAATAAATGACAATAGAATAGTTAAATCGGTATACAGTGCTTAAGTCCAAGGTAAAAGACCAAAAAGGCAGACCTCGGAGAAAGTGGGAAGAAGATATATAAGAGGCATTGCAGCATAGAAATTTAACTTTTTTGGAAGGAAACAAAAAATGCCAGGACAGGGTATCCTGGAGAAAGATCATCTCGGGCATCTGAAACCATACATCGAAAGGTTTCATAAAGAAAGAAAGAATATTTACAGGTCGGCCTTCTACTACTATGCATTTATTGATCTAAGGTCACACTATAACAAGTTTAAGTTTCAATGAAGATGCCCCCTCTCTTTATCCTTTTTTCCCCCTCCCTCAGACACATTACACTCACATACAATACAAGAACATCCTGAAGCAGAAATAGTAATCACTAAATTAATTATCTTTGCTTTTAAAACCAAAGCAGATGGCATTAAGATATATATAAACAAAATATATAGAAATATCGGTGAGTCCAAGGTAAAAAGACTCAAAAGTCATTGCAGCATAGAATTTAACTTTTTTTGGAAGGAACAAAAATGCCAGGACAGGTTCCTGGAGAAAGATCATCTCGGGCATAAACTACTAGTAGGTTGAAAGAAAGAATATAATTACAGGTTTCTATTTCATTTATTGATTCTTTTTCAAGGTCACACTTTCATTTAGGCTTGACTGTTTAAACTACTTTGCTTTTTTAGTTTATATATATATATAAAATATCTGAGACTCAAGTCTAATTGTGGGCGGTTACTACTAGTAGGTTGTACTTATTTCCTTTCCCTTTCATTTATCTGTTCTGTTTCCTCTTATGGATGGATGCTGCAGACACGGTAAAATTGAATGAACGAAGAAAAAAACAAATAGACAGGGACACCGTGTCATGAAGAAACTCAATTCTGGCAAACCAACCACCGCTAACGATGCGACCTCAGGTTATCGTGGCACCTGACGATGGGATTCGGGTGAATGTGGGAGGGAAAGGGACGCCCACACTCGTTCCACAAAATTAAGGACATTGGAGACAATTGTCTCAAATTTGAGGAGTAATTTTTTTAGGAGATTTGAGGAGAATACGAGGCCTGTGTTTATATAATAAGGAGATCATTGAAATTTTTTCATCCTCAATGATGGGCTGAAATACAGAGAAAACAGAGTAAAGGAATAAGGTTTGGAAAACTTACATATGACTCAGAATGCTGATCTCCATTTAAGTGCGGTATCCTACTTGAAGCACCATTTCTCTTTGTCTCTCTTACATTTAGATTATTGGCTTTAGTGGTTGAAAATTGTTCTGAAAAGGGCTTGTGTTTTAACCGTATCCAGTCAGCCATTTTTGAGGGTAAATATAATATATTCCAAACTGAGGAAAAAAGTAATTTTAACGTGACAGATATGATGAAACGAGGATCTTAAAATTCCAATGTTAACATTATTTAAATTAAAACAAATAAAAACCCAACTAAATATGAAAAAAGGAGGTGAGGGAGAGGTGTAATAAGGTAGGCCAAACCGCCATGTTTTTCCGTTCACCACCGCACCAGTCGCAGATTTCGGTCCTATTCAGCTTGCTCTCTTAACTCTATATTACGTAGTAACGTGGCTTACACCATTGGAAAGCTCTATTCAAGCCCTTTCTAACCATGTGTGTATTATACAATGTGCTCTCATACTCATAGGAAACAAGGGACGTCAGACGGAAAGCCACTAAGAAACCAGCTGGCGAACACCTCTCCATCTTTCTTTACTCAAGGAATGACAATCAGCTCTCATTGATCGATTCAGGCAGCGTTAAAAAATAAGCTCTACAATGATTCCTATCAATCCAACGATGTCAACGTTAAGAGCTCATCCGAGGCTTTTAAAGTTTTGAAATGCTCCATAGAGCCAGTTACATAAAAAAAAAAATTTTTAAACGAGCACGGCTAGAAAACCCATTAAATTTTGCATTAGAAACTACCAGTGTCATTAAATTTCGACTTTCCAAGCAATCATGCCAGCGAATCCCAGCAAGGCCTTCTAATTAGATCTAGTAAATGGGACCGACTGAACCACTCGGCTCGGGCTGTGTGTTTGTCGTCAATTCAGTGTGTAGTGACAAATTATATATGTTTTGCAGTTTTTCATTTTCTACATGATGTAACATCAATAAAAAGCAGTCTTGTAGTTTTCAGAGAATCGTGAAATAAAGTGGGCTTGTTCTAAGTATTCCTAACTTAAAATTTAAGAAGTATGAGTTTTGTGAGTGATCTTTGTTTTGCAGTATAGAACGCTGAAATTTGGTATTTTGGTCCCAAATTTACCTCTATATACAAAAAGCTGTAATCAATTCACTTTCAAGAATGATGACTTGCTAGTTTAGAGAAACGAATAGCCTAAAGAATATTGACAAAAAAATTCCATAATCTGTGAAAGGAAAAATAATGCATTTATATAATTTCTTTTTAACTTTTTAAAAGATGTCTCAAAATTATCATTATGTATTCAATAAGAGACAGCGTTTATAGATTACGATCGGAAATAGTTTCAATCAATGAGGTCACTTTAAAAAAAAGAAACGATCAGTCCTGAAATACAAAAATTCCTTTAAAAAAACAAAGCAAATTCTTCACTGAGATAGTATTACAGTGGAACCCCTCTAATCGGGAAATCTCAGTGCATCATGAAATTGTCCTGATTAACCACTTTCCTGATAATCCGGAGACCTAGGGATTTTGGTTTTACCTCAGTTTGAGGCACTTTTTTAAAACCCTATTGCCACGTCACGCTTTAAGCACACCTAAGACATTTTATTGGCAGAGAGAAGTACTTTAATGTTGAATGTGTGTTGATTTGTGGTTACTCGTCACAACGAGAGAGAGCTGCTCAGCCAGCAACAGGAAGACTCGCTGTACATCATAGTACATGTCCACTGTCACAAAGCCAAATGTCAGTGTGGTTTCGCTTAGTCATAGTGAGTTAGTCTAGCTGCTACAGTGCACAGATATTTCTCAAATGTACACACATTTTCTCCTGGTGTGCGCAGAAACACAGCTTAGAGGGGGCATTGACTATAATGTACTCACTGGCTATAACATGAATTATACACATAATAATAATATCCAACTTACAGGAATCAGTTTTCCTTCTTTTTTCAACTTTTACAATTTGAACATCAGGATCATCTTCCCTGAAAAACAAATGAAGAAATAAATTATAAATGAAAAACTAATAGACTGTTTCCATTGAATTCAAAATTTTGAAGTTTTAACCAAGTACTGTTTTTAGTGATTAAAAGCAAACAAAACTATGTGATCATGTCAGTAATGACGATCTGTCATAAAACTTTGTGAGCACTGTCTAATATTTGGGAAAGCTAGAATTACACTGTTTTTGGTACTTCAAGCTCAGAACTTCCCCTCTTCTCCTATTATCCAAATCATGGCTACCAGACTGGAATTCCAAGAGGAGGAAATTTCCATGAATATTGGAAAATAATCGGAATGTCGCTCCATGCCAAAATACGAAATAACTGGTCAATATCGAAGTTTAACTTACTTTATATACATATATATGTACATACAGGGTGTTTATTAAATTAGCAATAAAAACATTTTAAACAGATCATATAGGCCTAGTATTCCTATTTCAAAACATGCTTGACGAAATCCCCTATTTGGTGGAAATCTGGCAGCTATGCCAAATAAGGATTATAGTTTCACAATCTTAGAAATAATCCAAAGTAGACTAAAATAGGTGGTTAGGAAGTACAATGGTCTTCGTCTAAAAGGCAGCAGCCTAAGAGGCGACTTGTTTCTTCTTCTGCATAACAGATTTTTCTGCAACTTCTCTGCAACTATCATGCCTAAGACGCCAATAAGAAAAACTGTCAACCTGGTTAAGAGGTCAGTTTTTCTTTCAGCGGAGGTCGGCTTAACTCAACGCAACAAAACTAAAATTCCAAACCACATGAGCAATGTCATGATTCTTTCCATCTGGAACATGTCATTGTAGATCTACATCATGTTATAGGCCTAAAAAAAATGAGAATCTCTGTTAACTGCTCCTAGACAATGTCAGGCTCTTTGATGTTGATGTCATACTATCACCAGATGAACAAGATGATTGTCATCTACGATCCGCATGCGACACTTAGAGACCAGTCACTGTGATTGAACCATCTTGACCAGATACAAGGCACCACCACTTAAAGCTTGTTTTCACTTATAGAAGACTGATGATGATCTGGATTGAAGCTCAATTATTGTTTGATGTAACGGCTACCTGGTGCCTAGTCTTGTAATCAATAGAAATCATTTTAACACCTATTGCACGGCGACCGTATTTCCATCCTTCCTTATATTTCCGTGTGGATTGTGGATGCCCTCAAAATGTGTATATTTTCATGTATTTCCACTCATTGACTTAAATAAAGCTTAAAACTAGCTTTCTGATTGGTCAGCAAATCATTTTTTATTAGAGAAAACTGATGCTGGCTTCTCGGATTAGTGAATCTTGGTAGAGTCCAAATAGATAGGAGTTATTAGGTTCCAAAGTGCAAAAACTAGACCCTTTTGCTACAGAGAATGAAAGGATTTAATTAAAGTGAATTTCTTGACAACCCCTTTACACACTAAAATGCAATCATCTCTGTAAATAGCATGAGGTTTGGAGTGTGTTATTGATGCTACAAAGAGACAATATGTTGTAATTTAGATGCGATTGTAGAAGAAGCATTGTACGGACCATTCTTACGCAAATTTTATTTAGGACGATGCTATTTTCACCGTCAGTGATAATAGTTTGTAGGCTATTTTCACCGTACGGTGAGGTGAAGTTTGGTAGGGTGTTTTCACCGAACTGTCACATTATTATATATGTTGCCTAGATGTTTTAGACCCTTAGATAACTTATAATACCTAAATTTTACATGTTGGTGATATTTTGCCTTTCTATGTGTTTTACGCCTACCCGAACTATTATCACTGTACGGTGAAAATAGCATCGTCCATATTTTATACGAATTATAGTGGAAGAATGAAAAGGAAACAGAAGCATGAGAGGAGTAGAGAGGAAATAACAGTTGCCAAGTGCAAACGAAGAGGTGTATGTGTGTGATATATGTGCGTGTATATATGTATTGTATTGTATGCCAATCAACTTTGGCAATAGTAAAATTCCTTTTAACGACGTTGTAAAAGACTTAGGAGTGTTCATTGATTCAGATCTTTCCTTTAGAAGTCAAGTAAATAACATCATCAGAAAAATGTATATGATTTTGAACAGACTTTATAAAATACGAAACTTATTGTCTAAAGAAGTATCCATCCTCCTAGTGAATTCTCTTGTCTTGTTAAATCTTGACTATTGCAATGCAATTTTGGCCAATATTTCAAAAGATACAATGAAGTCCCTCCAGTCACAGTTTCTTTCCGGCTTCTGATTGGCTGATACATACGTGAAAATAGCCTCCCAAACTATTATCACCGTACGGTGATAATAGCCTGGTATGATATTTTCACCGTGCAGTGAAAATAGTCACTCTGTTTTATTTATCATGACTTTGAGGCAGCTCTTCAACACTCAACAGTATTACTTGGCTTCTTACACTATAAGAATATATTATAAGTTTCACATTTAAACATCACAAACTATAGAGTTACATGGATTTTTAATCCATAACAGTGTAAAAAACACAAACAAGCCATGAGGCCCAAGCAACCCTGCCTGCTGACATAAGAATCGTCTGGGCAAAGTGAATCGCGAACACACAGTGTATAATGAAATGGGTAGCTCAGCGCGAGTTAACTCATTACTCTGCAGACTTACCGACCGAGACGCTGACCCAGATTCAATTTCCCGCAACCAGATTGCCGTAGTGTTTACATTTTCTAAGTTTTCCGTGTACTTCTGATGGCTAAAAAGCAAAGGCAATGCTGAGTACAGTAGCTAAAAAAATATCCTCAATGACAGGCTTCGCAGAAAAGTGACGTAGTACTAAGATCCTTTACTTTTTAGCCTTAAGCGTCAGAAAGAGGCTTAAATAGACCAATCAGCTTTCTATAAATAATGGGAGCCATAAATAATAGTACTTGAAATACGTAACAGCAATAGCTTGCCGAGCCAATCTGATCGTTGAAAGAGAAGGTGGTACCCATGGCAGGGTTTGGTCGAGTTGAACAATGATAATGGGAAGCAGTTTAGTTAAATCTAGATTTTCTAGATCTAGATTCTAGCGGGCTAAACACGGTGGGCTGATATTTTTGTATTCATTCTGATGTGGGTAATACTGGCATCTTCTTGACATCAAATAAAAGTTATACGTCATAAATGAATAAAAATTCTAAGAACAAATGCATGGGAAGAGTTCAGTTCTGGCAGCAGGAGCCATTGTCGATAACAGGTGACCTACACGTACCATTCAATCTTT